>JAOUZG010012033.1:1203699-1216247 GCA_026289955.1 Argiope argentata | reverse complement strand
ACACACACACACACACACACACACACACACACACACACACACACACAATTTTTTAAAACTTTCATTTTCAATTTTTCTAGCTGGAAAACAAAGTTTTTGGAACTCGACCGATTTTAAGGTAGGGGGATTTTTTTTCCTAAATATTGAAGCATGCGTAACCTGATAGTCTCGGGAAAAAATTTTCGGAAACTTTATGAATATAATTTGAAAACGTGTTTGAAATGCTATCATTACTTGTTATTTTAGATGATTTTTCAATAAAGGTTTTGGGCGTCTTAAACTTTTTATTCAGTTCATTGCAATCAAATATAACTTAATCAGAATCGTGATAATCTAATATTAATTTTCAACGCAAATTAAAAAAATTCTTCCAATGGTGAAAAATTATAGAATCATTGCTTATAATTTTGTTGAACTCTTATTTATTTCATTTGTTATTTATACTACTAAAAAGCATAGTTTGACAAACAGATATAATTTTTGCTTGTTGTATATGTATTTGATTCGATACACACGATTTTTTTTAAATACATGACTTTTGAAAAAAAAAAAAAAAACTGGATGCATAGATGCTCCCTACATGTGAATGCTATTGTATTTATCCCTTCATTTGTTTTTGTACTACACTGTAAAAATCTATCATCTGCTACAAAACTAAACGAACCATTATATTTGATTTTGATATCAATATAAGCTGGTCTCTCAATTCGGATCAATCTGTATATTTTTAAACCAGGAAATATATATAAAAAAAAAATGGAAGCGATAAAATAGAAACTTTCAAATTAAAAGTCGAAGTAAGCTTTTAAATAAAGCATATAATCGCGTCACGAAAACATTCCTTTTAAAACGTTTGATTAAACAAGAAAATTGAATGCATTTTGAATACTGGTCGTAAAATGTGTTGAGATATATTGCCTTTCAAAAATTCAATTTCTCTATAAAATTGATGCCAAATTTTATCATATTTCAACTATATATAAATATATCCATATAAAATTCTCATCTTCAAAAAGTTAGACTATCCAAATTTTGATATATGCCCAATGCTTTTGAATTTCCGGTATGAGAAAAACCATCTTTGGAACTTTGTTTGTCTGTCTGAGAGTACGATGTCTCAGGAAATCAAAATCATGAAAGAATATCGTACTTCAGAAGCCATCTTTACACAAAATTTTTCGCTTCTATCAAATTTTGAATGAAAATAATAAACTGATTGGAATTTTCCGATATGACTATTTTCAATATTTTCGAAAACAACCAATCGAAACATGCGTTTCATACAATATATATTCCCTAATATAGAATGATATATATCGATCTATTCCCCAAAAATATGGGAGACACATAAATTCCATCTTATAAAGCGAAAAAGTGTATGTGTCTGTCTGTCATAAGGCCTTCTGTTGTTGTTGTTATTAGTGGCATTTTACATGGACAAGCTTTGCCGAGGATCAGCGAGTTTTAAGCCGAAATGAGCGTCTCTTGTTTTTCAACTAGGGCCAAAAGTACGAATTAACTACACAATCATCACAGTCGCGTGCACAGCCTCTTTTTACAGGGGAGCACATTCATACAACTAACAGATAGAAATCAGAAAAACCATTCCCGAACCGGGACTCGAACCCGGGAAGTCCAGCTCTCGAGGAATAAGCACTACCCCTATGCTAGGACACCAGCTATAAGGACCTCTAAATGGCGAATTGTAGCGATCTGAAATTTGTTCTTGAAATCTTGCAGGTTTACAATGGCATTCTGGGATGCAATTCTAGGTAAATTGTAAAAAATTTTCTCTTTATAAACTAATTAATTGTTGGCATATTCATTAAAACGGGATAATAAAAAATAATTTAACTTATATTTTTTAATAAAACATTCCGAAATAATTATTTCAAACAAATTTCTTTTACATCAGCTGAAAACGAATTAATTAAATTTCAAAAAATTAAACTCAAAGCCATTTATTGTTTCATTAAATAGGGCAATTATAGATATCCCGTTGTTAGGAAATGGTGTAGCTACGAATGGCTTTGTTTATATATTCTGATATTTTGCTTTTATATTTTCTAAAAGTATTTTTGGCAACACTTTCCATTGATTTTAAATGTATTCTAAAGTTTAATTAGACCAAAAAATTTCTATTACTGAAATCATCAAATTTTTTTAGTTAATCCGTATTTTAGCGTTTTCTTACCATTTTGTTCCGAAAATATTATCTCATTTAAATTATTTCTACATAATATTACCATTCGAAAATTTCCGTACAGTTTGTTTTTATTATTTTAATATTTTTTAAAACAAATTTTGCATATACAATATGATAGCATAAAAATTATTGCCAGAATCTCACAACAAAAGTTTTAGAACTAAAGAAAAGTTTACAAGTATACGATAAAACAATTTATATCTGAAGTAATTATTGATTATATATTTTTATAAACTTTATTAATTAAAAATTAACTGTTTACTATAAACGACTACTATTATTTAACCAAAGTAAAAAATTAATTGTCTCGAAGCGTTTATTAAAACCACTTATCTTGAAATTCAATATTTGTGAAAAAAATTTAATGTATATTTCTACAAAGATATTAATTACTTATTAAGGAAATTTGATAACAGCTGTTTTTGTCATTTTGTTTGATTTTATATATTTTATTAAGAAAACATTTCAGGTGATAAAAGGAAAATGATATATTGAAATTAATATCAAAATAAAAATAGTTTTTCATTTTTTTAACGCTCTGTGTACAAAGGTAAAAACTCATCACCGAATGATTTAATTATATTGGCTTAATTTTACTGACAACAACAAAAACTTTTTTTTCATATTTGTTTAAAATTAATTCTGAAAATTATTAAAATTTTTAATAAATTGTACAAAAAATTTGTAATTGAAAAACAATAATTTTTTTTTTTTTCAAATGCTGTAGAAATAATTTTTGTGAAATAAAATGCTCTGAAAAAATGTAAACATTTCAGTTAATTTTTAATGAATAAAAATCAAATTAAAAGTTTAAAAAACATTCTTAATAAGCATATATTACTCAAGAAACGATAAAGGGTCAAATTTAGTTGAAGTATAACGATTCATCCAGCAAGAGTTTAAATTGCGTTACGTGGCATTACGTTGTATAGTATAATAACGTCACATTGCATTTCTACAATTTCATTACGTTACATTGCATCTGTATAATTTCATTACAATATATTGTATTTGTACAATTTAATTACGTTACATTGCATTTGTACAGTTACATTACGTTACATTGCATTTCTAAATTTAATTACGTTACATTGCACTTCTACAATTTCATTACGTTGCATCGCATTTCCATAATTTAATTACGTTACATCGCATTTGTATAATTTCATTACGTTGCATTGCAGTTCTACAATTTAATTACGTTACATCGCATTTGTATAATTTAATTACGTTACATTGCATTTCTACAATTTAATTACTTTTCATTGCATTTGCATAATTTCATTACGTTACATTGCATTTCTACAATTTTATTATGTTACATTACATTTGTATAATTTCATTACGTTACATTGCATTTGTACAACCTAATTATGTTATATTGCATTTGTATAATTTCATTACGTTACATTGCATTTGTACAGTTACATTACGTTACATTACATTTCTAAATTTAATCACTTTTCATTGCATTTGTATAATTTCATTACGTTACATCGCATTTCTACAATTTAATTACGTTACATCGGATTTGTATAGTTTCATTACGTTTAATTGCATTTCTAAAATTTAATTACGTTACATCACATTTGTATAATGTAATTAAGTTTCATTGTATTTGTACAATTTTTGTATCATATAGTTTGCAGAAACTACACAAGCCTAAAAAGAGTTATCATGTTAACATAATATTTGGACGTATTTTCTAGACAAGTTTTATTTTCTCACAAATGGGATAGTTTAATTTCGAATCATGCAATATATATATTTTCAAATACATTTACAGACAGATTTCTCAGTCCTCAAATAACATAATTCCTTTAATATGCAAAAGTCCATTGTAAAGGAAGAGGAAAATGGGTTGTCTCGTCTCATTACTTTTATGGAGATGGCGGTTGAAGAAGAAGCTATTTGACGATTTATAACCGCAATTTGGAAGAGTTTACTTTGCATTATTTCTCACTTCAGTTAAAGAAAACTTTCGAACGTTGACGCCGAATTACCCGAGTGGATTTAAAAAAAGATAAATGACACTTGATGATTCATGTACTGCGCTTTAGAATTCATATTCAGAACAAATTTAATCTTGTTCTCTTCCAAAATATAGAGACAGAAAAATACAATTTTAACTTCCGTATTTATATTCATAAATTTGTATATGGTATTTCCTCTGAATAACCCATTTACGAGGCATATTCGGAAAGTAAGTACCGTTTTTTAATAAATAGAACAAAACATTTTTTTTTCAAACAAATTTTATTATTACATGAAAGACCAAACCTTAAACTATTTTTCTACGTAGTTTCCACCAATGTTCAAACACTTGTCGTAGCGAGTGACGAGTTTTCCTATGCCTTCCTCGTAGAAACTTGCCGCCAACCCATCGAGAACACAGCTTGTGATAGCCTAATTTGTCAACAACAATTCCGTACAACACAGTACGTGAAATTTGTGGAAATTCGTCTGAAAGTATCGTTATTGTGAATCGTCTGTTCTCTTTGATTTTTTCATCAACTTTCCGTATCAGATCGTCATTGACAAGAGAACGCCGACCACTCCGAGCCTCATCGTGAACATTTTTTCGACCTTCATTAAACATTCTAACCCACTTCCGCACCATTCCATCACTCATCACGTTTTCACCATACACTTCTTTAAATTTCAGCCGGTTTCACATTTTTTGCGTTTAAAAAACGGATAACAGAACGAGTCTCACAGTCGGCGGGATCAGTAATTGTCTTAAACATTTTAAACAAGCACAGCGAACTGGAAACACAACCTACAGCGTCCAAAATGGCGTCAGTTGAGAGTCAGTGAACAAGGAAGACTGGTGCGCATGCGCAGAACGCCGATCGCAGTGCTGCAGCGGCAGTATAATGAAACGGTACTTACTTTCCGAATATGCCTCGTATATAGGGTAAACAATCCAATATAGAAATTCAAGATAGAATAAAGAAATGAAATTGAATCTCTTTACTAATATCAATAAAGTTCCCGTTGTAATTTCTTCAAATTCTAGTTTTTTTTTCTTATGTAATGAATTTTTTTTAACTCTAAACTATTTCCAAGTTATTTACTTAAAAAAGACTTTTTGACATTTTCACCTTAGCAATGTGAAATTCTACAGGTATTAAGATTAACGCTTTAGGAGATGACGCACAAAATTTAAAAGCATTATGTTAATTTATTTATGAGTTGGGGGGGGTAATATAATATAATATTAGCGATAAATAGCGTTAGTGAAAAATGTTCCAGGCACTCCAAATTTGCACGAAAGCGCTCCAATTTTTATTATTACTTACTCTATCCCTTTTCAAACAAAATTCGGGATAAATCTTGAAGTTTCAGTTCGAAATATCAAGATTAACTAATATAATAACTTAAAACTACTGATTATTTAAAAAGTGTATGTAGTTTTGAGTCATTACATTGGTTAATTTTGATATTTCGAACTGAAACTTCAAGATTTATACCAAATTTTGTTTCAAAAGGGATAGAGCGAGTAATAATAAAAATTGGAGTGCTTTCGTACAAATTTAGTGCGACTGGAATATTTTTCATTAATGTTATTTATTGATTATATTATATTATATTACCCTCCCCATTCATAAATAAATTAATATAATGCTTTAAAATTTTGTGTCTCATCTCATAGTGTTACTCTTAATGTCTGTAAAATTTCACATTGCTAAGGTGAAAATTGCAAAAAGTCGTTTTAAAGGTCCCTGGTCGCCTTAACATGCTCTCTATACGTGACTTGGCTGTTTTATATGATTAATAACGTCACTTTCTAAAATGTGTTGATTCAATTATTATTATTATATGCGTGAAAACAACATTATTTGCGAAAAAGTAGAAACAGCAGAAAATCGGACTCTGCACTTATGCTTGTTGTTGTTTCTTATGGCACTTGCCACAGACAAGCCCGTTGAGGCAGTCTGTGATTTGAGTCTAATCAGCGTCTCTTGTTTTGTAGTAGCGCCAACTAGGGCCATGAGTACGACTTTTGCCACTCAGTCATCACATTCGCTTGCACAGCCCCTTTTTACAGGGGGGCACATTCACACTCTTTACAGATAGAGCACACAATAACAACCTGCCCGAACTGGGACTCGAATCCGTCACACCCAGATCACGTGGAAGACGTTCTACCTCTGTGCCAAGATGCCGGCGGGTTTCAGCTTTATTTATAGAAACGAACTAACATTGAGACAATGATAAAAAATATTGTACCTCTTGATACTCGATCAAGTCTAGATCAAGCGTAGCTCTATTAATTTAAATTAGCTTAACTAAGCTTAATTATATGTTATTGACAGAAAAGTAGAGACGGTTGGAAGACTAAGTTGAACCCTGAGTTTGTTCTTTATGCAAAGAAGCGAATTAGCTTGCATATAATGATAAAAAGAGTACTTCCTCTTGCTACTTGATCAAGTACTCAAAAGCAACACACTGTGTACTTTAAGAAGGATCTTATATTTTATATCTGAAAGGGATGACGAGAACGGCTCTTGTTTTGGCAGCTCCCTTTCAACATTCCTCCAGAAGGAGAACAATTGGTTTTGATGGACCTGATTGCATTAGACCCGCTTACACAGCAATTACTTGATGGAATCATGTCTCGAACCCGTAACCCTGCATTACAGTAATTCTTTGAGCCACGAACTGGGTGGTTTCAGATTAGAAACCCGATCTTACCTGAGAACTGTCGTCTAAGCGGGTCTGATGTGCATTAAATACGTCTGAACCAAACGTCCTCCACCTGGTGAGGTTTAAAAGTAGGATGATGGAAGGGGGAAACTCAGGTTTTGTCCTTGTCATCTGACAGAGGTTCAAAATTACGTCCATCCCAAAATAGCTATAGTGTTTTTAAAACTAGATAATGACTTAAGGGATATTTATATAATTTACGGAAACTCTTAGCTTATCATTAAACGACCGCGGCTTCAAACAAAGCGCAAGAAGAAAGAAAAATTCGCCAGAATAATAAGGAACAGAGGTTTCAGAATAAGAGAATGGCGATAAATAATCGCCAAAATAATAAGAAATAGAGGTTTCAGAGAAAGAGAATGGCGATAAATAATCGTGAAAATAATAAGCAATAGAGGTTTCAGAGTAAGAGAATGGTGATAAATAACTCGCCAAAATAATAAGGAATAGAGATTTCAGAGTAAGAGAATGGCGATAAATAACTCGCCAAAATAATAAGCAATAGAGATTTCAGAGTAAGAGAATGGCGATAAATAATCGCCAAAATAATAAGCAATAGAGGTTTCAGAGTAAGAGAATGGCGATAAATAACTCGCCAAAATAATAAGCAATAGAGGTTTCAGAGTAAGTAAATGGCGATAAAAAACTCGTCAAAATAATAAGGAATAGAGATTGTGAACAAGAAAATGGCGATAAGTAATTTTTTACATGAAAAAATTCATTTGGTTTGTGAATTAATAGATGGATATATGCATCTATAATTACTTTGCATTTAAACGCACTCACGACAAAAAATATCCATTTTTTTGTACAAAAAAAATTTTAGTGGCTTCTGGGGTGTAATTTATAACCATTAGAAGTGATGAATCTGTTTAAATGTTTAGATTCTTTATATTTCAAAGAACTAAAATTGTTTTTTAGATCAGTTTAGATGATTAGTTTTATAACAATTATCTGTTTCTTTTTCTCTTTTGTTCCTTTGGGCTTCCACCCACTCAACATGATTGAATACAATTGTTCTTTATCTGCCCCCATTGCCTTATTCTCACAAGTTGATATCAAAAATGAAAACTTGGAACTTCAAATCAGATGTAAGTGTCAGATCAGTGACAGTGATGATTCTTCCCCCCAAAACTGAGCTTTGTTGTTCAAGATATTCAAGAAATGCGGGAATTTTCGAGCATGGAGAATTTGTGTCCAAAATAAAATAATAAAAAGGATAAAGCTTACCTATTATCTTTTTCTTGGTAATGGCTTATAATTCTGACTGTAAATGCTAAATGTCATTTTCCTATATTTTGGAGAAAAAAGGTTCAATCCTATTATAGGAATTTTTTTCTGAATTACTAATTTGTAATAAAATAATAACAAATATTACAAAATAAATATTTCTGTCTCTCTAATATAAAAGAAAGAAAGTTAAAAATTCAAATGCAAAAAAAATAAATAAAGTAATAATCTTTATTGGAGAGATCGATAGAAAGAAAAAAAAAACTAATCACTGGATTTACAACTAGCCTAATTCATCCGTTAGAGCTAATTACTGGAAAAGGTAGAAGTAATCTCCAAAACATTGATTTTTTATGGTCATTTAGATAATAATACCTATCAGAGTAGTCATCAGAACTAAATAATGAAACACAATTATAAACAGAATTATAAAAAGGCATAAGAAAAATGACACCTAAGTATTTGCATTTGCATATAAGCTGCATCAGTTGCCAAGAGCTGCAAATAAAAATAAAATCTAATTGTAAAAAAATGAAATGCTATTTCATTAAATTATTCAGGATCTTAAATTTCTTTTTATTCTTAAAATTATTATTTTTGTAATTAATTTTTAATATAAAATAACTTCTCCATATCTTTAACCAGCATATCCACAATGAATTCATTGGTTTTTTTAAGTCCTGGAATGTTTTTATTTTGGATTTCTTGTGCATTGTAAATTAATATATATTGAAATTGTTCAAGCGATATGAAAGTTGATATGATATGATAGATGGTGAACAGTTGATGAATGATGATTCAGTTGAAATGATAGATGACAAATGATGATTTAACTGAATTGATAGATGATGAAATTTCCTGTGCTTTAATAAATGTTGATTGAACAAGTATAAAAGAGAACAATAAAGAAATATAAAGAAAAGACAATTCCCAAAATTAAATGAAAAAAAAAATCCCAGGCTATTGTTGTATGACAATAAATTATGAAAGGCAAGAAGGAACTAATGAACAGACAGGGAATACAGTATCGCTTCTAAGAATTCTTTAGTTCATGAATTTTTTTAATGAAGAAATTGATGAATTGTCAGTATCGTATCAAAACAGTCTGAGATGTTATTTCAGATGATGGATTCATCAGTGATGCGAATTTTGCACAGAACTGAAAATTTAAAACCAGTAGGTGCTATCGTCCTGATATTTTCTCCTATAATCTCAAACAAAAATACTGAAAGCACTTGGATATTTTTGGCCATATGCCGTAATCGAACAATGGTTACGTAAAAGTTTATTAAAGTGAGATCTGTGGCGATTAATCGCTTAGATGGGATTTATGCACAATAGCCAAAACACCGAATGCTCGTTTCTTTTGGCTGACAGAAACAAAATTTGACACAGAACTACAAGTGTAAAAAAAATTCGCTGCCTGATTTCATATATATTTAAGGCTGAAGCGTTATCAAAGATTTTATCGCACAGGGGGGGCACTTAAAAAAGAGGAGGAGGTTTCCGGCATGGTGGTTGGATCACACCACTCCAGAGGGTAGACAAATAGGAAGGGATCTGACTCCTCCCATCGATGACGGTACGTATTTCCTTCGGGAAATGTTGTACCGTGGCCGGTGATGGCCGTTAGGACCCAACCATAGTTCCACCCAGTGTTGCTGTTGCGGAGGTCCAGTTATTAAATTTATGGGTTTTTCTATGTGCTTTTAGACGGGTCGGAGGGTTAGTGATATAATTTGCCTACGATATTAAACATTAATGATTGCCGGTTTTCTGGCACAGAGGTAGCGCGTCTTCTTCGTGCTTTGGGAGTCGCTGGTTCGAGTCCTGGTGCGGGAAAGGTTGTTCTTCTATGAGATGTGTGACTGCGCCCCCCCCCCCATGTAAAAAAAAGGCTGTGCAAGCGACTGCGTTGAGTGTGTAGATAAGTTGTAGTCTTGGTCCTAGTTGGTGCTACTTCATAAACAAGAGACGCTCATTCGGTTTAAAATTGCTGACGGCACGTCAGCTCGCTTATCCATGGCAAGTGCTATAAGTAACAACAACATTTATGGATTATCGCATTTGCATTTTTGTGATTATTCTAATCTATTGAGGCTTAACCCCTTCTCGAATTCGATTCTGACTTTAATTTGAAATTGCACTTTAAATCTGTACTCCAAATGTTATGTATCTTTTTCTTCTCATTTTATTTATCGAGTTAACATATAATCGGGCATCTAGATGCATAGATTTCCAATGAATGAATTTAGTACAAATTTTAATAAGTATTTACAAAGTTAGAGTAATGCATAAAATTTTATCCATGTTGCTCAAAACATTTTTACATTATCGTGTTTAGAGACAATCAGTTACTGTCCAGATACAATACCAAAATGTCTTTTTCGGATTTAAAGATATTTGAAATCTGGTAATTCGTCAAAATATCGAGTGCGAAAGTATAAAAATCGAACGAAAGATCTCGGTATGACCTCAAAGAATAACAAACTATGTTTTATGTATATTAGATTATTGAACAATTGGTGCAACACTTGAGCCAAATTGGAAATTCAAAAGTGTCTTACAAATGAGCTCCATATTAATTAAATGAGCAACGAAAAAATTTGTTTCACCATCTGAAGAATGCACTGAGTAGATTCTGTGAAATTCTTTTTGTGAAAAACAATAGTTGTCGCAAAAAAATAACGATGTATCTGTTTGCAACAAGAAGAATTATCCGCTATAATGTTCTGAAGGCCGATACATGGCAACTAATAAATAGAAGTAAGTAAATAATAAGATGTGTTAACAATTTCATTGCTTATATCCATGCTGTGAATTGATCACATGAAGAATGAAATTTTTTATAGATCGTATCATTCCATTTCATCAAAAATTACCATTCGCAAGCTGAATAAGTGAGCCTGTTAATCTCCATTTTATTTGCTCTATTAACCAGACTTTCACAAACTAACTACTATATCACCGTTTCGGACATCTAAAAGCTGTTCTAAGTGAATAAATATTTAGTTAGGAAAAACTAAACCAAAAATGCTTTTCAAGTTCTAGGTGCCAGAATTCTATATCTCAAAGAATAAGCGAATTTGATCCTTATTCGAAAAAAAAATATGCAAATTTGCAATGATGTTTATTTATCTCAAATACTAATTTCCATAATTGTTGCGTAATACTTTAAATATGGTTTGTAAGAACTGCATCAGCTTCAAAACATGAGAACGAAACAGAAAAATAAAAACCACATTTAAAAATTACTTCATAAAATTAGAGAAAACCAGCTCCCTCGAAACTTTCTCGCATACCCTCCAATATATTTCTTATTCTCTTTCCCAAGCATAAAATTGAAAAATTTGGGTAAGGGAATTTTGATTTTGGTTTGGTGTGGGATTTTTTTTGGGCCTAAAAGCCATTTGTGACTGCGCTATTAGTTGAAGGTAAGAACACCTTGCATGGTACAGGTAAACGAATTTTGAGAACATTCGATCTTTGGTGCGAATCTAGACTTTTTTTATATTTAATATACAGTGAGTTTATATTTTGGGAGCCTTTTTGCCTACAAATTGAAACAAAAACATGAGATGAAATTAAAGCTTGAATCCCAAGTTAACATACTGAATTTCCATAAGTCATTGCATTAATAATTATTTACAAAAGTCAAGACCGACAGACGGTTAATCGTTCGATCGATTTAATTCAAAATTTAAAACGCATGTATAATGCAGATGCTAAATTATGCTCCAGATTTGATCTTTGAAGCTCTTTGTGTTTTGTAATTATCAAATTTATTTTTACCCGAACACCGGACAGATATCCCGTGAATGAATTTCGTTCAAAGTTTCATAGAAATTATAAACTTTTTCGAATTTCAATGTACCAAATGTCATCTCTCTTACTGAAAGCGCTTTTCAGTTAACGTGTTCACAACACACACTGAAGTGACAAAAGTCATGGCATGACTGTTAATATCGTGTCGGTCCTCCTTTTGCCCGGCGAATTGCAACAACTCGACGTGTCATGGAGTCCACAAGTCGTCGGAAGTCCTCTGCAGGAATATTGAGCCGTGCTGTCTGTATAGACGTCCATAATTGTGAAAGTGTGGGTGGTGCAGGAGTTTGGGCACGAACGGACCTTTCGATGATGTCCATAAATGCTCGATGGCATTCATATCGGGCGATCTAGGTGGCCAGATCATGCGCTGGAACTGTCCGGAATGTTCTTCAAACCAATCGAGAACAGTTCTGGCCCGGTGACATGGCGCATTGTCATCCATAAAAATCCCATCGTTGTGTGGGTACGTGAAGTCCACGAATGGCTGCAAGTGATCTGCAAGCAGCTGAACACAACCATTTCCAGTCAATGATCGGTTCAGTTGCACCAGAGGACCGAGTCCATGCCATGTAAA
>JAOUZG010012033.1:1137580-1198699 GCA_026289955.1 Argiope argentata | reverse complement strand
ATATATATATATATATATATATATATGAAAGTAAGATTAATATTATATTCATGTGCAGATTAAAAATCTATGGAATTTTTCACTCGCTTTCTTTACACAGTTGAACAGTATTGGTGGAAGTAATTGCGCACTAAATCTTGGGAATATATAGTTCAGTACCCATTTTTACTTGTAATATAAAGATTAATATTGACGCTATATATACAAGAGTATTTTTCTTAGATCCAGCAAACTTGGCTCTTGGAGGGTAAATGCAACCTATATTTGAAACTGTAAATATATGTCGATGGTGTATAGTATTTAAAACAATGCTAAATATGTTCACGTATAGAAAGTTTCCTCTCCTGTTATAACTTAAGAATTGAAAATCATCGAATGAAAAGAGTTCTGATTTGTTTTGCTGATGTTGTTGTTGCGTCAAATGGCACTTGTCATGGACAAGCCCGCTGTTGACCCAGCAGCAGATTAAGCTGAATGAAGCGTCTCTTGTATTTGAGTAGCGCCAACTAGGGCCAAGAGTACGACTTTGCTACACACTCACCACATTCTCTTGCACAACCCCTTTTTACAGGGGGGGGGGCACATTCACACATCTCACAGAGAGCACACAGAACAACAACCATGCCCGAACCGGGACTCGAACCCGGGACCTCTAGAACACGAGGCAGACGCGCTACCTCTGTGCCCGCAAGCCGGCGTTTTGATGATGTGTATGTATAATATGAATATTTGAATATGGAGAAGCAAATCGGAAAAGTAGCGATAAAGTATTGTAAATATTGAAGCAAATACCTGTATTCCTCTTGAAATACCTCTGATAGATCTAAAATACTCAGATTCTGGGGGTAAAAATCGCTCAATTTAGTCGTATTTTGTATGAAACAGCATTTCTAGTGATTTGGTGACGTGGCGACCTTTTGGCGATATCCTTAACGATATTTAGCGAAAAATGGATAGTTCTGGAACAAATATCATGTAGTATTATTACAGTACAATTAATAATGATCATTTCGCATGATTTCTGTAAACAAGCAATGATAATTTCGTATGATTACTGTACATAAGCCATGATCATTTCGCATGATTTCTGTAAACCAGCAATGATAATTTTATATGACTATTTTAAATCGGCAATGAAATTTTCTTATGATTAGTGAACAGTCAACAATGAGCACATGGTATGATTATTGTACATTGAACAATGATCACATCAAGTGATCAAGGAAAAACCGTACGATAATTCCTATGAACAATCATTCATTCGCTTGAACCTAAAGTGATAACTGCAATCGAGTCCACTGTATTAAGTAAATAAAACCTATGAACTCCCAAAATTGCTAATAATCTAAAATTAATGATCGAAGTCTTGATTAAGCTAAATATCAAAATGGGAAATTAAATCTATGAATTTGATAAGACCCCTCATAATACACATGGCCTTGAAGCATAATTGTCTTTATCCGCCGCTGAATGAACCTCATAATTCGGGAGCTTAGTCAAACAGCGAGAACATTCGAACCTTCGAACATGCATCTCTGTCAGCTTCTATTTCCAACCAGTGAAAGGATTAGCCGTCCCAACAGATTTAACACGTGCCATGTTGCCATACACAATGTACCTTTGGTGAAATTAGGCCTCTAATCCTCTATTCTGCCTTCAGACAAATGCAAATGTCGATAAGAGGAAATGCATCTGATGTTCCTGTATCTCAGATGGCAAATAATGGTGTTAAAATCTCTGATAAAACACAGCATCCCACATTATATATAACCTTAAAATATGGCAAATTGTTTTGATGAAACAATTTTTAAAAAACACTCTTTTATTAATGTACGAAAAAGTATACATTTTATTTTATTTATTATGTCAGAACATGATATTATTTTAGGAATGAAATTTTATTATCTGCACGAGCATCTACAAAAAACATCAACATTGAATAACGTGTTGCCGTCACATTTACAAAAGCTCTGATTTAAAAAAATAAGTTAATGACTACAGCAAATAAAACCTAGAAAAATGTCATTTTGAGCACGTGATTATATGAAATGAAATAAATAGGAAATGTGATATTTTTTAACAATAAAGGCGAAACAAAGTTTTTTGGATCGCAATACTAAAGTGACTCATTCAATGAAACCATTAAAATGAATAAAATTATAATTTAGCTTGTACGAGAAGGAGGGGCTTGGCCGTTCAAGAAATGATGTTCTGACCTGATACATTGAAATATGCATAACAGATTTCGTTTGAATCTTATTCATATTATTTTTAATTAACTTTAATTTAATAATTTATTATTACACATTTTATTGAACCTTGGGATCAGCTTTGTTTTACCAAATTCACTACAAGATGGCGCCAACATGCAATGGAATAAATTTTTATGAAATTTACTAATTAATTCATAATTAGGACCTTAAAATATTATATTAGTGCAGTTAATCGCAGTGCTTACGCCGGTGTACGAAATGTGAAAATTCTTCTCAAGAAGTGAAAAAGTAATCCCTAATTTCATCTACAAAAACTTCTGAAAAATTCAAGTGAAATAAGAATTTGTAAAACTGCAAGTAAAAAGAAATCCACGAACCGAAATAAGTAAAAGTAGTTTTACTATTACTTTAGAAGCCTAACTACTCATTCCAAATAAAATTTCATTGTGCATTATCGAATCCTGTGCTTGAAATCAAATCTTTTATTCTACTATCAGATATACAATGCATTAAAATAATTCCAATACTTAAAGATTTGAAAGAAGTAAGGTATTGGGATTTATATCAAAAATGGCTGTTATCCCCACTATTACGTATCCGATGTGTATTATTTCACTTCATATTTTGCCTGTATAATTGCCAAATTGAAAATCTGTTTTCTTATATCATTTATTTATAATTATATTTCATTTCATTCATTAAACAGAATTCTTTTGTATTAGATATAATACCCCAAAAAAGTATAATCTACTTAAAAATGTCTAGATAGAATTATCGCGTAGCAAACGTTGTCGGTAATAATAAAAAATGTATAAAAACGAAATCTTCCATACATATTTCAGTGTATTATGTCAAAACATCATTTCTTGAACGGCCAAGCACCGCGTGTTCGTGCGAGTTAAATTGCATTTTTATTCATTTTAATTGTTTCATCGAATGAGTCACTTTAGTATTGCAAACGATCCAAAATTTTTTTGTCTCGCATTTATTGCTTTAAAAAATATCGCCTTTCCCATTTGTTTCATTTCTTTTAATCACGTGCTCAAAATGAAATTTTTCTAGGTTTTATTTGCGGCTGTCCTTGACTTATTTTTTAAAAATCAGAGCTTTTGTAAATGGGATGGTAACACGTTATTAAAAGCTGATTAATTTTTCGCCTACGGGGTTCTTGTTGACGAAACAAAACCTCATTTCTAAAACAGTATGTTCTAACATGATAAAAATGAAGAATATTTCAAAAATTATGTATGAAAAGAAATATTAGTATAATTTCTTATGTTTTTTCAAATGCAAAATCAAAAGACTTTCCCAAATATTGTTTTTACAACAATTATTAATAGATTTAGCAATAGCGTTACATAAAGACCTTTAAAAAATGATGCGACCATTGAATTTTTTGAAATCCGAATTTGCAGTAGAAACATTGGAAGAAATCCCATACCCCAAGAACAGAAACTCAGAGAAAAGAAAAATTGTATTGTCATTTCTGAAAACTTTTATGTTTCCTCCAGCCATCATTTATTTTTCTTTCATCGATTAATGGGTGACGCCTCTATCGGAAATGCAAGGGAATGCCTTTTAAAGCCACCCACGTTGCCAACACTTTTGGTAAAAGTAAAACACATACGAAAAATGTACTTTTCTCCAACAGTTCGGGAAATATGCTACCTCTCTTAGCCAGGCATAGAAAAGAATAAGAAAAAATTCTGTATCCCCCTTCAAAAAAATGAAATCTAAGATAACAAATTTCATGTTGCCACGTGAGAACATTATTATTTTTTTAATACAGCATTTGTCTTAATTAATTTATGTCATTAAGTAATTTAAACAGTTTTGAAATAGAAATACTGGTTAAAGCAGGTCAGCCTTTTAAAAACGCATCTGCTTTCAAAGAAACATACGAAATAATAATGCAATGTTAGTAAAAGCAGATAAAAATATATACAATTAAAGATGTTGATGAATATTGTCATTTATGCTTTATTTATTGCCTACCCGATTTCTAGCTTCAATTAGTTAAAAAATCTTACCGAAAACAACATCATGCTCACATCTGATTAAAAACGAGTTTTGTGGGAAAGAAAATTTCGAATGATAATAAGATTAACTTTTATCAGGAAGAAGAAGGATACAATTTTCTGTGAACTTGGTTTAATCGATAGAAAGATATATTGGGGGGGGATAAAATCAAGAATTATTCAGATTGAAATATATATATATATATATTTTACTTTTTCGTGTACGAAGTATTGTAATTATACAAATATTATGCCAAAAACTACGACTGACCAATGAACTTCTCCAGTCGAATAAAAGGGCGTGGCTAATCCGAAACGTAACAGCATATTCTGAAGTAAAAGTAAGTGTACTTGTGGATTATTAAACGCATGCTATTCGAGAACAATAGTTAAGAAAACGCCTAGCAGTGGGCTACCTTAGACGAATAATGGCTGGGGTACAATTGATTAACAAGCACCAGAAAACAGAATATGCATTTTGGATATTCTTCTTTCGAACCATCAAAACCAGACATATTCTTCTTTCGAACCATCAAAATGAGACAAAGAACCATAGTTGTAATCACAAGATCACATATCAGATTTCGCGTCTTTAAATTATTGCATTTTTTGATTGACGTGTTCATATGTGTACAAAATTTCTGATCGATAAACATTTACATCTTGTACGCACTCAGCACTAAATTTGTACATATTTACACTTTAGATGATAAATTTATACAATGAACTTTATCTATCTGTCTTTTTTGTATTTTTAAAGCACTAAGCACAAGGTTTTTTTTGCAGTTTTTTCACTCTGATAGACTTCTGGACATTAGAATGATTTAATTGTTGTTGTTGTTACTTATGGCACTTTCCATGGACAAGCCCCGCTGATACATCAGCAGATTTTATATGCGTTTCCTGTTTTACAATTAGCGCCATCTAGGGCCAAGAGTATGACTTAGCTACACATGTCACAGCCCTTTCAGGAGGCGGACCTCATTCATTCATCTCAGATCGTAATTTAGACCTGGAACACAGAACGATCACCTCTGACCCAGTACCCCTACTGTTATTATTCTCGACATGGAGGACTTTTCGACCACGAACAAATTTAACGAGCGTCAGGTGACGCACACTCGGGGAATGTGTTTCAAACCCGTAACCTAAGATGTACGAGTCCAACGCTCTACCAACCAGGCTGCCACTTCCCTATGATTAAATTAAATTCATACTTTTAAGTGGCATCAAATTACACGGTGAAATTTTTTAAAAAAATCCACATTAATCATTTACAACTTAAAAAGTCAATAATCTATACAAATAAGATGGTCGCGAAAGGTAACTGGTGATAATTTTTTTTTTGAGAAATTAAACAATATTTACGTATTAAATGTAAGATTTATAAAAATTCTCATAGCATAAAAATGATCTAAAAACGAAACACTTAAAAAATTCACAAGAAATTTTAAATTGAAATATTAAGTGAGTCGATGAAATAATTCTTTCGTATCTGGAACGACAAAATATTTTTTTAATGTTTATTCGGATCCTTTTTTGCTGCTTGTGTTGTCCTTTTTTTGTGTGATCAACCCTTTCTGCTGTTTACTTGCATTTGAAAGGGCTTCGGGCCATTGTTAGCAGAATCGACATTTTCAATTTCCGTTCACTTAAAAAAGCAAAATACGCTATTACGCCGACATCAGTTTGGATCAATAAACATATGGGCTTCAAAAAATATTTTCCATGCGAATTATATAAAGAGGCAACTCTTGAACTCGTTTTGAGCACTTTCAGAAAGTTTTCTTAAAAAAAAAACTTTTTAATCTTTTTTTAACAACAAATACCTATAAAAACATGGAATGAGACATTTGTTTGGATGTGATAAGAAATTTTAATACAGAGCGCAGGATTTTTATTTGCATAGATATTTTCAATCTAAAATACGCACTGAAGTCAGTTGTTGATTTACAAAAACTTGCAACTTTTAGACAGAAAAAACAGTACATTCAAGTCATTTTAATTAAAATATTTTTGAAGTTTCAAAGAAATCTGAAACTTTCATGATTATGAAATTTTAGAAGAAACTTTTTATTTTTCTAAAGAAGTAAGTAAAATAAAAGAGCATATTTCTTAAGAATCTTTAATGTGATATTTAATGCATTAGATTGCCGTAATTAAAATTTTTATTATTAGATTTAAAATTTTGAATATGTTTTTCAACGCATTTTAATATGCAATTGAAATTCCTAATACATTGTTACAATGATATTTGCGTAAAGAAATTTCTAATCTGTGATATCTTTACTAGACAATATTTTATATTTATTGAGAATAACGTAAATTTTTTTTATCTCTACTGATAAAAAAATGTATATGTGTTCCTTGGTGTGTTGATGCTATACACACCAAACCAAGGCAATCAAATTTGACACATACACACTTTGGAAGATGAAGATGAATACCACATAGAAACTTTTTGAAATTTTAATTAATTAAAGATCAAAAATACTCACAGAGAAAAGGTTTTTTTAACGTAATTTTAAAGTACAACCAATTATCGTTTTAATTATATCAATTTAATTATAGTAAAATTCTTTAGTCAGAATGTAATAAACTTTTCTTGAATTTTTAAAATATGTTTTGCAACAATACTTTCATTTTTTTTAAAAATTAAACCTAAGTGGCTAAAATCATTTCTTCAAATATTTAATCGTATGATCTTTTTTTCCTTATTTTTTAAGAAGAATTCTGTTTAATATTTTTAGTTTTTGTATCCCCATTATTAGTAAAATAAGTAGATTTCACTAAAAGGCATGCTTTAAATAATTTTACTTTCTCTTGCACATAGTATAGAGAAAGTCTAATAATCGTCAAAAATTAGAATGTAAGATTTTAAGGAATTTCTACGCTATAGATCTTCCTCAGAAACAATTTGAAAAACAATGCTTGGAAAAGAATAATCTCTTTGTCTGTGGCAAAAATAACTAAAAAAAGATGGGTGCATGAGATGAGCTAGAGGGATGAAATTTGGTATATAGTCTTAACAATAAATTCTTAGATTTTTTATCAAATTTTGGAGTTTCGTATAAAAATTAACACAATAATTTCAAAATGAAGACAGCTGGACGGATAAACTTCTTTACACAGATTTAATATCTGGAGTGGAGACATTTATTTTTTTTTGAGGCAAATGAAACTACGGATTAATTATCTGGTGGTTTGTATTTTATATACTTAAAAGCTTACTTACACAGTGAATTAAATATATGAAATTTGATGCCATTTTTTATTACAAATTTATTTTAATATTAAATTTTTGGTCCAATGGCAGTCTCGATTTTTTGGTTACTATCAACAGCATGCCAGGCATTAACCACCAAAAAAACTCGCCAAGTATGACACGATAGAGTCAACAAAAATCCTGAATTAATTCCAAAGGTTTATATTTCGTAACTTTTACACGCGAATGCCATCTAAAGCGTTCTCTGACATGAATTTTTTTTAGAGATTAGGCGAGTTAGTTTTAGACAGTCCCCTCTCGCGGGTAATTTTATTGTTCCACGCTTCGGGGTTCGTGTAGAGTGATAGATGACAAAAAAATCTCTCGAAAATCACAAGACGTTAATTTGTACAAATCTCTAGAAGATGCAGGGAATTACGGCATTTACGAGTCACAATTACGCAGCTCCAATTCAACTAATACAACAAGAAACAGCTTTCGAACTCAGACGTCTTTAATACCTCAGACAGATAACAGCTTTTGTGCACTGGAAGAACACTCAAGTCTTCACTACTCTTTAATCAACATCATCAATCGGAAATTGGTATTTATACCTGAATTGGCGTGAAAATTTAGGATTTTGGCCAATGTTCTGGGAGTTATACTAAGCTATCTTGCTTAGTAATGATCGTAGAGCTTAGGTGATGAAATTTTCCAGAACTCTCTATTTTTTGCCAAATTTCGCCAAGTCGTCTAGAATTTATCCAAAAAGGTCAGCAAGTCAAATCACTCGAAATGATGTTTTAACGTAAGATACCCGTAAATTGCGTGATTTCTGATCCAGATTCTGATTTTTTTGAGATTTGTCTATTTCAAGACGAATACTAATATTTACAGAAAAATTTACAAAGTTTGTAACATTATTCTACTTACAAAGAAGGTTTAGTTTCATAGTCAAGGAATGTTGAATAACATTTTAAATTATGTCGGTTTTATTATGATCAATTATTATCAAAATATTATGATCAATTAATAACAGTATGTAATGTGGCCACAAAAATTTACTATTCGAAATATTTTATTAAGGAAATTAATAAGAATATACTATTAGTTTAAAGTTTTAGAAATCTCTGATCCCTGTAATACAGAGCTAATAATTTAACATTTTGTTTCAAAATTCCGCCGATGTCTTGGTACAAAGGCAGAACGTCTTCCTCATGTTCTGGGCGTCTTAGGTTCGAGTCCTGGTCAGGGCATCGTTGTTCTTCTGTGTTCTACCTGAGAAGTGTGTGAATGTGCCTCCCCATGTGAAATAGGGTTCCATAAGCGAATGTAACAAGTGTGTGTGACTTCACATGAGCTAGAAAACAGACTTGTGGGTTCAGGGGTCCCTGCTTTCAGAAGCTACTGCACCCCTTCTTCCATTGTAAAGCGAACAAGTCATCATCATCATTCAGAAACTCCAAAAATAAATTAATTTACAAGCTTTTGTATATATTTTTAAATCCCAAACTAAATTATATGTATTTTTTACTAATCAAAAAAGAGCTAATTTTAATTTTATTTAAAGTTTAAAAATTACCATATGGGTGAGGTTTGTCACAAATATAAACAATTTTAGCATATATAACGTTTTATTTATTGCATTTTCGAATCAAAATAGGTATGAATGCGCATAAAACTCAATAAAATGGTGTAAATAATATAAAATTGATACGATTTAAACAAAGCCTTTTACTAGATGGTTATTAATTAAATTTTTTTTAAAAAAATAGAATGCAGAAACAATGGGTTTATTCCAATAAAGATTTAGAATACTGATTTTATTTTGTAATTTGTCTATTTTTAAATTTTTTTAAAATTAAATTTTGAAACTTTGTTCACTTTAATTTTAAAACGGAAAGTCTTGAAAATGATGAGGTAAAATGATGAATCAATTAATTTGTAATTTTTTTGTCATTTGCGTCTCTGAATTATAATTAATCAGATTTAAATGCTTGCTTCTTTTTTCGTCATTTCATTTTCTTTAAAAAGTTTAAATCAATTTATTTAACAGTGGGAAAAAAAACTCCATTTCTGACTATAAAAAAGTGATTGTAACTTCTTTTGAAACGAATTATGAAATATTCTTATATTTATTTTTAACTGTTTCTTTTTCTCGTCTACAGTTTTGAAGAGAGTTTTAAATACCTGTAGAATATTAATTAAATATAATGACTTTTTTATGAATTATATAGAAAAGTGACGCTTAAAAACATAAAATAATTTTCCATAACAGACGAACTGTCATAATCCATTTGTTAAGCATTTATATGTTAACTTTTGAAAGGTTTTTCATCTAAACCTAGGAAATACTTCGAATATTTGCAATTTCTTTTAATTTTAACTAAATTAATGAACATTAGTTTAACGCATAATAAAGTCTTTAATAGTTTATCTTTAAAAAAAGGAACTGCATCAAAATTTACGATGTGGAATATCTCATGTTATTGTGAATTGTCTAAGAATATTAAATGGTGTAAGAGATTATTCATCAGTTAATGGATTAAACGGAGTAAGTATAATTGATGGAAATCTGATGATAACTATGATTTTCATCAATTTGGTTCTAAACAGATATCTGGAGAAAATGATGAATTAAACTCATATTAAACCAAGTCAAGTTTCATCGAACTTAGTCTATAAGGCGACAACGCCAAAATACGATAAATTAGCTCAAAATTATGAGGGGTTGGCTTTATTTTTTCCAGTATCACTATTCATTCAACACATATACTAATCGGTGGGGTTTTACTCTTTAATCTTGTATTAAATGAGTATAAGGAGTAAGTAATTAAAAAAAACTCTTTTCAGTGCCAACTTTTGTTCCATCAGTAATATTGCCTAAAAAAGAACTTTTAAGTTCAAGCGATTTTGAGCACCTTATCCAATGGTGGATTTCGGATTAGCATCTACTTAAGTCCTCTGGATTGAAAAAAAACCCGAGCAGGTCTAATTTAAAATAATTTTTTTTCTAGTTATTGCATAAATAAATTTTCAAAAATTCTAATTTTATAAATTATAAAATATTACAATTTCACAGTGACGTTGCATTGAATTATTCAAATAATTTTTTAAATAAAGTATAAGTAATTATTTAAAAATATATAGCAGAATATTAATAATTAATTAAGGGAATATATAATTTTCATTTGTCTTAAAAATAATATTTCAAAGTTGTACTTATTTGAAATTTATAATTTGTTTATAATTTTACATAATAAATGAGATGCTTATTTTTGAATTTAAAGAAACTATTAACTAATAAATGGGACTAATTTTTTCAAAATCTAATTTCATTTGTTTTAACTAAATAATTTTAAACAAATAAATATAAATGTGTAATAAATATAAATGTGTTTCTTAATCACTAAAATAAATAAAAAATTAAATTAATTAAAAATTATTAATGTAAATAAATAAAATAATTTTTAAAAATTCAAAACCTAATTACTATTAACTAAGGGAGCTGCTTTTCATATAGTGTTTGCCTGGAGACGCACGGTACAACCACACTTAGGTACTGTTAGTACACATTTCTTACATCGTGGTTTAAGCTTCTTTTCTCGTGCATTGCACAATTAATTCACAGGCACTTGGGAAAAAAATTGGGCAAATGACCTGCACAACTTTGACGGCAAATACGCATTCTTTTGCTGAAATTTTGAGTGACTATTTCGCATAAATGTGGCTGAATTTCATAGATGCAGTGTTCAATTTCCTCCTTTAATGCAAGCGCGATTATAGGCTTGTTGGCACAGACCCTGGATTCAATGGTGTTAAATAACACGGTCAAGGAGGCCAATTCTCAAATTTTCGAATTGTGTCCGCCAAACTTTCATTATTTTTTAAATACTGTTCAGCATTGAAAACATGTTTTTCTATCATGTAACGCACCATTTTTATAAACCCTAAATTATCAACTGTCAATTGATTATTTTAATAGGGTTTCCAACACTTTTCAACATAAATTGTTACAAATTCAAATCTTTGTATACATTTTGGGACACCCTCTATAAATTCACTGTCAGTTATATATAAATATATACAAAAAGTAAAAAATGATCACAATATTCCAAAATTTTCATTCAATTACAGAGTGACAATATGTAAGAATAAAAATAAACTCTAAGTGGAAATCAAATGAAAAATTCTTCAGATTTGTTTAAAATTTTAGAACAATATCATATTTTAGAAAAATAAATTTAAAATGAAAACTTAAACAAACTTTGAAAACTTAATAATACCATATTACCACAATATATTTAGAGAAAATTAGTTTATTTTTACGAATAAAATTTCCCTTTTAGAAAGTTTTTCGAGATGGCTGAAAATGATGACGAGGGCGACATGGACGCCCAGGACTCAACTCCGGATAATCCTTCAATCCACGAAGAGATAAAGCAGTGCCAAAAGATGTTCAACTTATCGATTCGGCTGGATAACATCCAAAAAGAAATTGAATTGCTGAGCAACAGGATGGACATTTTAAACTCATTCCAAGCAGGAAATTTGGACAAGGAAATCCAAATGAAGTACGAGGAAGAAATTCAAGAAAAAATCCAGGAAGCAGCTCAGATTGAGGGTGAGTTAAAAATTCTTTCATGTCCTCTAGAGGGGTGCAGTACCCATAATACTTACAAGCTAGTTAAAACTAAATCCTCAAATAAACGGACGCTTAACTCCCCCATTACCTCCAGACCAAACTCTCCCCCGGCTAATGTTCAAAACTCAGAAAATACCCCCACTCTCCAAACTTCCAAAAAATTTGCCAAAAATAACATAATTAGACCCGCAATCCTTCCAGACCCAATTAAAATTTCAAACAGATACGAATCCCTTCCTGAAGAAAAAGATAAACCTTTTATTCACCCGATTATGCTCCAAACCATAGATAAGTATAACTTAATTCTTCAAGAGATAAATAGAAAATTCCCAGGCACTAGCAACTCCCATGCAAACGGATATATTAGAATAACCCCAAAAGATGAAAATGATTATAGAAACATAATCAAATTACTAATTGAAAAGAAATTAAATTACTACACTATCACCCCCAGAGATGAACGGCCCTTAAAAGTAGTAATTAAAGGTCTCCCAATAAATACAAACATAGATGACATTAAAAACGAACTCAACGAAAGAAGTTTTTGTGTTGAGAAAGTAACTCGACTAACACAGCAGCGCTCGAAACAACCCCTCCCTATATTCTTTGTTCAGTTAAGTCGCAATCATACTGCAAATAAAATCTATGACGTAAATTCCCTATTATACCTAAAAGTAAAGATTGAAAGTTTCCAAAAGCGCTCAGGGTTTACCCAGTGCTGGAACTGTAACTACTTCCACCATAGCTCGGCCACGTGCGGAGGAACTCCTAGATGCTTAAAGTGCGGGAAAGAACACAAAACAAGAGAGTGCCCCATTACAGAAAAAATCGAACAACCTAAATGCATCAACTGCGGCCAATATGGACATGTAGCCTCATGGCGTGGATGTGAAAAATTCCCAAAAATGAAGCCCCCTCAAACTCGACAGACCACCACGAACTTCAATAGCAATTTTACAGACTTCAGATCCTATGCAAAAGTTGCAAACAATCAAGATCAAAATATCCCAATACCACCAACTCAAACTTCAAACTACTCTACTCCCCAACAGATGGGGCCACTTATCAAGACCGTCACGGAGCTGCAAGATGTTATATCAATCCAGGAAATTATAGAACTACTCCAGTCACTGGTGACCCTGAGCAACCTTTTGAAAGACTCCCCTCAACTTTTATCAATGTTAAGAAATCTTAAACAAGCGAATTCTCCACAAAACCAAATTGAAACTGTTCTGCAAGCCGCTATAAATCCATAGTCTTCTCCACTCCTAGTCTTAGAATAATGTTCTGGAATGCCAACGGCATTAATTCCCGCTCCTACGAATTGCGGGACTTTATAAATAAGCACAGTCCTGATATTATACTTATTCAAGAGACCCTCCTGAGACCTACTCAATTAATTAAAATTTCCAATTATTCCTCATACGTCAATTATAGGCAAAATCAAGATCCCATAAAACCAAGCGGTGGTACAGCAGTTCTAATCAAAAATACCCTGCCTCATCATGAAATTCCTACTCCACAACTTAATCAAATTGAAGCCACAATTATTTCTCTCAACATTGAAAATTATTCACCTTTCCTAATTGCATCAGTTTATATTCCCCCGTGTTCAGACAACAAGGACTTTATTCTGGACCTAAAAAACATCTTAATATTAGAAAACCAATGTTTACTCGCAGGAGACTTCAACGCACATCACATCAGCTGGGGTTCAAACAAAAACACAACTAGAGGTAAAAACTTAAATGAATTCGTTAATAAAAATAACCTTGAAATCTTTGCTCCACCCACCCCCACAAGATTCGGCATCTATTCCGCTTCTTTTATCGACCTCGCAATTACTAAAAACATTTTATTTCCTTATGATATCTCGTCGGTACCGGAACTTAGTTCAGATCACAACCCAGTTGTTTTAAATTTTTACTTTAACTTTAAAACCCCCACTAATAACAATAAAATTAAAACAAACTGGAAAAAACTCAAAAAAGATATTTTAAACAATACAGATCTGAACTCAACTGCAAAAAACACTCATGAATTAGAAAATTTAATTTCTGACTTTTCAAATTCAATTATCAACTCTTTTAATAAAAATTCCAAATCAATTGATCCCGAAACACAATACATTAATAACGAAGTTAAAAAACTTTTCAAACTCCGTAATGCAGCTAGGAAAAAATGGCAATCCACTCGCGATCCAGCTCACAAGAAACAATACAATCAACTAAAAAGAAAAACGGAAAAAACTAAAAAACTTGCGATCCAAAAAGATTGGAATGATAAACTAACAACTCTACAACCTAATGATAACTCACTCTGGAACACAGCAAAAAACATGAGGAAAAAACACACAAAGATTTCAGCCCTCAACGGCCAAGCCGGCAAAGCATATTCAAACGCTGATAAAGCGGAAACCTTAGCACAAAGCTTGGAGCAACAATTCACTTTAAACGATATGCACAACGTAAACACAGAAACCACAGTACACAACACTATTCAAAAATTCTTCACAACTGAAATTTCAGCAGAACTCGACCCCCCAAACATAATTGATTTCTACAAAACCATCAAAAAACTGAACCCAAACAAATCGCCAGGTATTGATGGAATTTCTAATAAAATCATTAAAAATCTACCACTAATAACCCTACTAAAATTCTACCACATCCTCTCACTCATATTCAAATTTAAATTCTTTCCTTCAGCTTGGAAAACAGCGGTTGTGATTCCTATTCTCAAACCCGGCAAAGATCCTACTATTCCCTCCAATTACAGACCCATTTCTCTATTACCTAACTTCAGTAAAATCACTGAACATTTTATTCTGGAAAAATTAAACAAGCACTTAAATGATAATAATATTTTAATCCCTTATCAATTTGGGTTCAGACCCAAACTCTCTACCACCCACCAGCTCCTCAGAGCAGTCGAATTTATTTCATCAGGGTTTGAGAAAAGAGAACACACAGGTGCTGTTTTCCTCGATATTCAAAAAGCCTTCGATAGAGTGTGGCTAGAAGGACTTGTGTACAAATTAATCTGCTACAAGACTCCCCCTCCTCTCATTCAAATCATAGCATCCTTCTTGTTTAACAGGAAATTCACGGTCAGAGTCAATGCCTCACTCTCCAAACTTCGCTCCATTCAGGCAGGTGTGCCACAAGGGGCAAAACTGTCCCCCACACTTTACTCCATATACATCAACGATATTCCGCAACATATTAACACTAAACTCTGTATTTTCGCAGATGATACAGCTTTGCTGGCAAAAAACAGAAATACCAGATACATCACTCATGCACTAAACAAACATATACAAAGCCTTGAAGTCTGGTTCAACGAGTGGAAAATAGCCATAAACGCATCGAAAACCGAAGCTGTTTTCTTCACGAAGAGAAATAAAAAATCAAAATTCAACATTAAAATTAATAACACAATAGTCCCCTGGTCTCTGGAAGCAAAATACCTTGGCATTATTATGGATAAAAGTTTAACCTGGAAAGCACACATTAATTTTATTAAATCCAAATTCCGAGATAATTCGCGTAAGCTTTACCCCCTAATAGCTCGGAATTCAGAAATGTGTAGGGAAAATAAAGTGCTTATTTACACTGCTATTCTCAGACCTGTTTTAACATATGCAAGCCCTGTTTGGGCATATGCTGGAAGAAGCAATCTTAATATCATTGACAGGTGCCAAAACATTATTCTCAGACAAATCACAAAAGCAAGATGGTTCATGAGGAACGATGATATCCGACACGCTCTAAATCTTCCATCATTAAGAGATTTTATTAAAAAAATCGCCACTAAATTCTTCAATGACCTGGAAAATATTGATAACCCAGCTATAGAAGAAATAGAAAATTACACAGCAAACCCTAACAGCAGGAGACCCAGATTTATTTTACTTTAGTCTTAACTTTAATTTTTTGTCTAATTTGCATTATCACTCTATTTTTGTTCGTCCCAAATCATATCAAAAATCAGATTTTTCTTAAAAAATTCCCATGGGCTTTCTCGCAATTTAAATTGGTTAATCCCTCAATCCTTCATACCCCATCCTCCAAGCACCCTCTCTAGAGGAATCTTGAGAGAACTCACCTCGCCTCAAGCCGCACCTACAACGTACCGTGAAACTGCTATCCGACACGCCCGCCTTCATTCAAGCAACCTCAATGGTCGAGCTGCCATCGTGCTCATTACTACTGAAAGATCATCCCGGAAAATTTCTCGCACTTCAGAACAAACCACGTAACTCTGGACTTTAAGTTTTGTCGATCGGGGATGGCGCCCTTCGGGCGCCGGGGCCCCTAACCATATTCCTTGTATCCTTGTATCCCTTTTAGAAAGCAGATACTAAAATCATCGGAATACATTTCTCTGAAGTTTATTACAATGTCACAACATGATATTGTTTTAGGAATGAGGTTTTGTGGCGTCAACAGTAAGCTGTTGGCGGAAAACAAAACAAAAACAAAAATCCGTTGGCGAAAATTTGAAATTTTATTATCTTCACAAGCAAAAAAAAAAAAAAAAAAAAAAAAAAAATAAAAAAAAAAAAAAAATTTAATTACAAAAAAAAAAAAAAAAAAAAAAAAAAAAAAAAAACACTTTTAATAAAGTGGTGCCATCCCATCTACAAAAGCTCTGATTAAACACAAAAAGTTAATGACTACCGCAAATAAAACCTAGAAAAATTTCATTTTTAACACGAGATTATATGAAATGAAATATATAAGAAATGTGATATTTTTTTAAAAATATAAATGTGAGACAAAGTTTTTTTTTATCGTTTTCAATACCAAAATTACTTATTCAATGAAGCAACTGAAGTGAATAAAAATATTTTTTAATCTGCACGAGCTCGTGGAGCTTGGCCCTTCAAGAAATTATGTTCTGACATGATACATTGAAATGTGCATAGCAGATTTCATTTTAATTTGTTTAAATGTATTCATAAAGATTCGGAAATGAAAAACGCATTTTTGTCAAAATGTCATGGAAACCTGTCAAAACATTTCACTGAAGTTAAAATTGAGTGCGGCGAAGAAAATGGATAGATAATGGGTAATTATGTATTTCTATCACTTTCAAACGTATAAGAAAACTAAATTCTTCCTATGCTTTATGTTTAATTCATTTTCATTCCACTCGTAGTGCTCAAGCAAGGCAGCAAAATCCAATTATCTTGTGAAGAAAATGAATGGAAAACTAATTTTATCAGTCGAAAAGACATTTCACATATCTCTTCGCTAATTAAAATAGGATCAAACATTTTTTTTGTGCAAGTTACTGCTATATATAATATAATTTCGATCATTACCATTTTCTTCCGTTTTATCTCTGGCTTTCAAACGAATTCTACAAATCCAATTTTATATCTGATGTGTGAATTCCGATTTTCTTTCATTTTTTTAAAACTCAGTAATTAGAATTCCTTTCTCCGAAACATAATTAAAATTTTTATTAAATATTTAAGTTGAGGTATGTTAAAAATATACGGAAGTTGAATGAAGCAAAATTTCCGTAAAATCGTATTATAGGTTTTAATATGGGACTCAAAGTTGTATTTGAATTTGAATGGGAAATAAATTCAAAAGAAGTAATTCTTAATGCGCTATTTATGATCTTAATTGTCATTTTCAATCTTAAATTAATAATATGCGAATTTCCTCATAATTGAATTGGAAGGAAATTTTGACGAAATCTGAAAAGTACTTTGTACTTGGATTGAAACTTTGCTTTCAACTTTCTAAAATCTAAAAGCATATTAATACCTTTCGGGAGTTTTAAATGTAAGTATTCAAATCTTCAACATTTGAAAGTCCATTAGGACTTCAGTGGGAATTCCTGCAATTCCCTAATGCATTATTTCAAATCATTTTTAAATTGGATTAATGCATTAGAATCCCACGAATATGTCAAGTTCTTTGAAAAGAAGCAAATACTTAGAAGGAACTCCTAATCCATTAAAATATTTTGGATTTAAGTTTTAAATATTATTGTAAAGCATTAAAGTATTTAAACTCCAAGTGTAGAAGGCAACCTTGCTTCTCTTATGAATACTATAGAATTCCTCTACCTATGCTTTCTTATAACGTTATAATGCTTAATATTCGCTTGATGCGAAATGTGTGGTTAAAAATAGTTTCAACAGTTCGACAGAGTTGGCTGTTGGACTTACAGCTATCAAATTTTGAAAGTGAGTTTTTACTTGAGTAATAGGGATCCATTAGAAAAGTATATTTAAAACTTTTATTATCATGTCAGAACATGATATTGTTTTGAGAACGAGATTTTCTGCCGTCAACAAAAATCCGTAGGTGGGAAATAAAAATTTAATTATCTGCACGAGCATCTCAAAAAATCAGCTTTTAATAACGTGATGCCATCCCATTTACAAAAGCCCTGATTAAAAAAATAAGTTTTGGACTACCGGAAATAGAACCTAGAAAAATGTCATTTTGAGCACGTGATTATATGAAATGAAATAAATAGGAAATGTGATATTTTTTTAAAACAATAAATGCGGGACAAAGTTTTTTTTGGATCGTTTACTTATGAATTAAATGTGACCCAGTCTACAACAAATTAATGCTCCGGAAAATTGAAATTTTTATATGTCTTTGTTAAAGTATATAATTTATTTATTTCATAGATTAGTAATTGTTTCGTGAAATAACGTAAACCTTTATCAGTTATCCCATTTAATACAACATTATTTGGAATAACGGATTTTATATTGCAATGATTCAAACCACAACAATCATCTTTCTAGGGACTGCTAAGCCTACTTTCGTGTTGGTTTAAACTTTCTGTTTGACATCATAATCATGACTTTATTTAAATTCTTTTCTTTCATTAAATGCTGGTTTCTGTGATATAATAGGCATTCACTTTTTTTGAGCATTTCTGATAATAATTTAATAATAAGCGCTGAATTAAGTGTAACAATAAAAGTGTTTGATGAAGTAGGTCGAAACGTTTTCCTTTAACTGTTGCCATGTAACAAAAAGTAATAAAACAGACCCCCCCATGTATGTTAGTGTTTTATAAATATAGACAGCTATTAGCATAATCCTCTAAAAACAATTTTACATAATCGCCGAAAGCCTTTTACAAACCTTTATCTTGCTTCAACTTCTTTTTCGTGTTAACATGATGGCACATCTTTTTTTCATAGCGATTAGCATTTACAAATTCTTCGCGAATTTTATTTCTTTTCTAACCCCATTAAACATTGCCTTCAACCAAGAACCATTTCTTATGTTCTGGATTTTCATCACGTAACTATAATAAAGTGTGGTCATTATCTCTTTCCCATTTTAAATGGCATCCGTTTTACCAAAGGTCTAAATTTGCCCAAGGGAAACAGCAGACAGAGACGTTTGCGAGCTTGCTATACTGGCTTGATAACTTCCAGAATTTAAAATTTAAATTTTAAAATGGGTTGCGATAACCTCACCATCGAAAAAGAATGTTGTTTCTTCAACCTTTTGGCTGAAATATTGTATTTATAAAGAATACCATTTTTTTCTAAATTATTGCTGAAATATTGTATTTAAAAAAGAATGCTATTCTTTCAACTGTATTGCTGAAATATTGTATTGAAAAAAGAATGTTATTTTATCAACATTATTGCTGAAATATTGTATTTAAAAAAGAATGCTATTCTTTCAACTGTATTGCTGAAATATTGTATTGAAAAAAGAATGTTATTTTATCAACATTATTGCTGAAATATTATATTGAAAAAAAAAAGAGAAAGAAACAATGCTATTTTCAAAACAATATTGCTGAAATATTGTTTTGAAAAAAAGAGAAAGAAACAATGCTATTTTCAAAACCATATTGCTGAAATATTGTATTGAAAACAGAATACTATGCTCTCTACCATAATGCTGAAGTATTGTATTGAAAAAAGAATGCTATTCTCTCAACCGTATTGATGAAATATTGTATTGAAAAAAGAATACTATTCTCTCAACCGTATTGCTGAAATATTATATTGAAAAAGGAATGTTATTTTATCAACATTATTGCTGAAATAATATGGATGAGATAGGGCATGTTGTTTTTTATTTTATCTTTCGTTTTTTAATTTCAGGTATTAGTGATGGCGAAATTTAAAACTGAAATCTTTTAAAAATCTTCAGTAAGGACAGTCTTCAGGGTTGTTCGACTTTGAAAATAGGAAAACTAGTAGCCCATTCTAAGTTTCCTTTTTCTGTTATCTCACATTTGCGGATGATCCTCACTGTTTTGTGTGCAGCAGGTCGACAATAGTCATGATGAGGAATCAGGTACAGATTTTTGTCCTTTCTATTACTTATAATCAATTTTACTCTTTTTCCATCGATTTTCTTCTTACTTTCTCGTTTTCAGTAATTCTGAATATAAAACTGAGTAGAAGATATGTGGTCTAAAAACCCAACAATATCTGTATTTGCAAAAAAAAAAAAAAAAAAAAAAACTTTGTATTCGTATTTGCGAAAAAAACCCCACTTGTTGTTGTTGTATAAGTTAATTTGATTTTTGCCGAGGAAATCTAAGTACAAATTATTAAACAATTTTTCTATCCTACTAATCATTTACACTAATAATAAAGTTGATCTTATGTGTATTCGTTGGTGTTATACAGGTCAGATCATTTGACCTACGATTACCAAAGTTAGCATATGTATATCTTGGAGGTCAAGAAAATGCACCGCGAAGTACTATCATTTGCTTATCCTTCAGATAAATTTTTAATTAATTAAAAATTTTAATTAACTAAAAATTATTCTGAATTTTAGCGTTTTCAGCGATAACATCCAGAAATATTATCTCAAAAAAATTACCTCTCTAAAATTTAAACATTACCCTTTTCCTAGTATCAGTTATTTATTAATCGCACTAACTTTTTCTGAATTATGGCATTTTTTTTAAAAATAATATTTTTGCATGGCTTACAACAACAGATAACATTGTTGTTCTGTAGTTAATCAACTCTCAACTTTCATCAACTCTCTCCTTTTTTTCCCATTGTTGATAGTTAAAACAGGGACCAACAATAGTTTACGTGACATATAGAATAATGAAGTTTATAATATATCAAAAGTTCAAAGATAGATGTGTCGAATATTTATATTTTTAACAGCGCCAATTTATCATAGAATTGATCACCGTTAGAAGGCGTCATGTAGATAGTAAACCACGCATGTAAAAGGAAATAAAAATAAAACGGCTTTAATGTCAAATAATTTTTTTTGGAATTATGAAGTTAAATCTATACGATTTCACGCCACTTAACCTATATTCGAAGCTAACCAACCCGTTTCCAAAGGCGAATCATTTTAATTAAAAAGAATAGTGCAATCGATTTTGATTAAAACTGAGTGAGTTATGAAAATCTGAGTATTATTACTAAATAAAAACGGACGATTTTCGACCATCCGAAAGAAGATATGGGTACTTTTCTGTTAGCCAGGGACAAGCGAAAAATTGCCAAATAATGTAGAATTCCGCCAAATTCCTTTGGCTATTTTTCCCTCGTGCCTGGTCGATGGAAAAGTACCAAGATAAGTCAATCGGTGACGAGAGTTTCCCCAAAACTGATTAGCATAAGGCTATAAAAATGTTGATTTTTCTAAAATTGTGATATTCAAAATGGTTGATCCGTAGATAACATCACCCCCTTGGCGCACTTTTCAAAATCGCCAACTCCTCGCGCTCTTGCGTCTTATCTTCCGGAGGAAGATATCCTCCAGCGACAACATCGGGTTATTATATTTGGCACTAAATATCTTTGGCGAAAAGGGGGTGATACTCTCTCCTGTCGCACCTTCAAAATTTCATAATTCTGTCAGATTCGATTGCAAAAAAATTGAAACGATTTCTTTTCTTTTTTTTATTTAAAAGTTATTGTTAAGAATATTAGCAGAATATGGTTTCTTGGGATGAAAGTATCATATAAAATACGGATTTCATAATTGATTTTGAAAAATATTTATTGACTGAATCAAAATAAAATATTAATATTTAAGTCATTTAAATGTTTTCGAAAGTAAAACTGGATTTTATGATGAATCAGAGAAATTTCTAATGAACTATTCTTTGAGATGCAATAAATTTTGAATATTATTCTGGAAATCACTTAAAACTTCAAAAGCTGAACGATTCTGCCTTTTGTGCTATCATTTTTAAAAACTTACTTGGTTTCTGCAAAAAATATTTTATATTGATTAAAGCTTATTATACTTCATCTTTTTTCTATTTTTTACTGGACAGAAAATTGAAGGGATAGAACAAGGAACAGAGCAATGGTTTAAGGATTCTATAACCATATGATTTATATGACTATCCATACTTTTTATATATCGAACATTTAGAAATACTTGTGCTCCATTAAGTATCACACGATGCTTACAGAAGTAGATAATGCATTAAGGTACTTACGTATTATACCGTCCACCTTTATCTCCAAATTGGAATTCGTCGCCAATGGGTTGCTAAACCACCAGTTATGGCAATCCGGCAAAGGTGTAATCCATTGATCTTTATCGCCAAATTTCAATCCGTCGGCAATGAGTAACTGAACGTTGGCGATCGTTGGCGAAGACGGTCTAATACTTAAGTACCCGCATTACATTAAGGCATCACATACAGAACAGTAACTCACTCACCACATTCGCTTGCACAGTCCCATTTAGCAGGGGGGGGGGGCACATTCAAACATATTTCAAACAGAGCAGATAAAAACAACCATGCCTGAACCGGGACTCGAATCCAGATCCTTGAGTCATGGGGAAGATGCACTACCTCTGAGCCAGGACATCGGCGACTATGAATATTTGAAGCATAAAAATATTTTACAAAAAAGCTATTCAGAGGCAAAGTTATATTAAATATTTATATAAAAAAATTTAGTGAGTATTAATCTCGGGCGGCTGGCATTCAGTAAAATGTTGTTTATATTTATTTAATAACAACCCAACAATCAATTCGACTTAGAAATTAACTGTTAGATCATAATGAGACCGGAGATATTAAGTAATAAAAAATTGAACTTATCCAAATGAATCCTATTTATATTGCCTTCCTAAATTGAAATATCGAAAATCTTAATTAATTTACTTTGCCAAAAAATATCGGACAAATTTATGCCATTATATTTTTACGTATAAAACAAAGAGTCATCGAAATTTCCATTTATTTGAAATCCCAATTCACTTTGGATAAGTTTAAAGAACAAAGAGAGAGTGATATACAACCTTGACAGGTAAATTACAATTTCTGAAAAAAAAAAAAAAAATTCTTAAATTCTTAAACACCGAATGCTGTCAGAGGAGAATTTCAAGATGAATTAAGATGTTCATCGGATGGATATTTCTTAGGGGAACGAGAAAGAAGTTGGCCTTGTCGGAATGCTAGTTAATTTGCATATTTCTTTGACACTTGGATTTACTACTGCGCACGTGGGGTAATTTTCTCCTCAGTTCCCCCCCTTTCACTTGAGAGGGTCTGGACATAGAATTTAACTTCTTAGATGAATGTATATAGAGTGGTAATCATTTTTATATGTATTCTTTGGCAATCACTAATTTATTTTTTATTGATTTAATATTACATAACCAGAATGAGGGAATCAAATTTCCTTCAATTTTGAGCTGGAATAGTTTTAAATGAATGCAGAGAGTATAAATTTAATTTTGTTGAATATAGATTCAAGAATAATCCATTTTCAAATGGATCCAAAACATTATTATTAAACGAATAATATTTTGAAACTGAAAAGTTTAGGTGATAATACTATATTATTTAGAAATAGCATTATCAAAGTTGTCAGATACAGATAATTCTATATTCTAAAATAAATCGATTATAGTAGCCTTTTGAAGGTAGTAAAATCTTTCAAATTCTGTATATGACACCCATGACAGAACATTCATGGGTATTTTTTCGCTATCCGGGTGATAGCGAAAAATCGCCAAAGAAATTTGGCGGATTTCTACATTATTTGGCAAATTTTTGCTTTAAAATCAGTATAAGAAATTTGACGGAATTCTACATTAATAAGCGATTTTTTGATTCAAAATCATGGTAAGAAATTTGGCGGAATTCTACATTGATTGGCAATTTTTTGCTTTAAAACCACGGTAAGAAATTTGGGGAAATTCTACATTAATTGGCGATATTTTGCTTTAAAACCACGGTAAGAAATTTGGGGAAATTCTACATTAATTGGCAATTTTTTGTTTTAAAACCATGTTAAGAAATTTGTGGAAATTCTACATTAATTGGCGATTTTTTGCTTTAAAATCACGGTAAGAAATTTGGGGAAATTCTATATTAATTGGCGATTTTTTGTTTTAAAATCATGGTAAGAAATTTGGGGAAATTCTACTTTAATTGGCGATTTTTTGCTTTAAAATCATGGTAAGAAATTTGGGGAAATTCTACTTTAATTGGCGATTTTTTACTTTAAAATCATGGTAAGAAATTTGGGGAAATTCTACTTTAATTGGCGATTTTTTACTTTAAAATCACGGTAAAAAATTTGGGGAAATTCTACATTAATTGGCAATTTTTTGCTTTAAAATCATGGTAAGAAATTTGGCGGAATTCTACATTAATTGGCGATTTTTTGGTTTAAAATCAAAGTAAGAAATTTGGCGGAATTCTACAATAACTGGCGATTTTTCGTTGCCGCATGGCTGACGGAAAAGTACCCTTTCATGAGATAAATCTGACGAATTAAGAGGCCAAAATATAAAAACTGAAAATAATAATAATGGTGATATTAAAACGAATATCTACTAAAAAAGTCTAAAACAAAATCGATTTGCAATGCAAAATATCAGCTAAATCAAATTTTGGTTGTTCAAATAACTTTAAAAATAGGCCGTAATATCTACAGTTTATGCACTTGAAGCTTGAATGAAGTAAGATATTGGGATTTTTAGCATTGCGGCGCTAGCCTTATAAGCCAGATAACATCTACGATACTGAAGTCGACTTTTGGCGTAGTGGTCATGTTACTCGGCTTCCGGCCTTACCGTATCAGGTTCGTATCGCGACCTTCTGTCGCGACAGCAACAATGGCTGTTATCCCCGTACAGTTTATGTATCTATTTGTCACGAAATTTACAAAAATGTAATCGTAACCGCTATAACTGATATTAATCTCAAATGATTGAATTTAAATGTTCGAATAATCACAAACCTGGCATTTAACATGACCTTAAAAATTAAAAAAAAGTAACTTGCACTGCACGTGTGTATACGCGTTCAGAATTTGCGCAGACGTCATAAGTCATTATTTATATATTCAAAAAAAAATCCAATATGGATCACTGCTAATAGTCGTTTGAAGTTTATATCAAATTTCAAATGCTTATGGGTAAAATGTTGAAATCAATTTCATTAGCCTCAAAGGCTTACATAAGAGAAGAGAAGATTACTAAGACTGAAAAGAGAGTTTAATGAAGTTCTCCTAAAAATTGCCATCATTTAGAGAATCAGAGGAAAGAATATGTTCAGTGTCTCGTTATGCAAATGCAGAGGATTTTTATTCCGTACTTTCAAGATTAAAGAACCGGTAGCCGAGGTTTTTTTTCATAGAATTGAAGGTCTTTTTGAAAAAAAAAAAAAGACAATTGGGAAAATCAGCATTAAAACATTAAAATGCTTAGAGAAAGATTGGAAACGAAAGAAAAATGGCTAAACTATCAATTGTAAAATAGTGAAGAAAAAAGCAGCAATTGGGAATCCTTTTTCAATATATTTTGAATTCTTGTGTTTTAGTGTATATGAAGATGATTAATACAAAAAATGGGAAAGGAAAAGCACAAATAAAAGTCAAAATTTTCCCTCTATTTCTCAAATAATATTCTATTATATGTAGCTACAAATCTTGTAATTGCACCTTTTAATACATAAGTAAAATAATAATCCTTCTTTTAAAGTGTTAAATTGTAATAAATCTATATACAGGGTGGTTCCAAACTAATAATTCATATTTCATGTGGAGGTAGGAAATACATGAGGAAATCGATTTTACATAGGAAAATATCGCCACAAACGTATGTAGAAGGCGTTATGTACACTAGTTTACAAATTTCTAGACTACTATCGCTGTAAGTTGAATCTGGTATGAGAAATAAAGAAATACTTTTTGAAATTGCCATTTATATGTATTATTTATTTGCCTCAAATTTTGGCGAACAAACTGATCGCCAAAAGCGGCTAGTTAGTAAGAAGAAGTATATGAGATATATTTCCAATGCTCAAACGATATGGTTTCACCTAAGCGAGCAATAAAATTGAGCTTAATAATACTTGAGCCTACTCACTTTTTTAGCTTAGTTTAGTTTAGTTAAATGATATTAACGTCCTGTAGTTAAACAACAATAGGGCCATCTTGAGACGGATTTCTTAATTTCGAGTTGCGGTCAGATGACGAGGACGACACTAGAGTTGGCACTCCCCTCTACACACTAAACCACACCATCGGGAGGATGTTTGGTCCTCTTTGATGGAATCGGGTCTCGAACCTGAAACTCTCAGGCTCATGAGCCGAGACTTTACCACAAGGCCACCACGGCCCTTCAGTCATTCTCCTAATCTATTATTAATGATGTAAGTCGCGTTTTCTATGAAGTAGGTCAATTCCATTGAAAAACTTACTTTTTTTACCATGCAAATTGTAACGATTTGTAAGTATTTCACTATGCTAATTTTTTGTTTGTTTTATGTAAGTGTTCAATGTATGATTCTGTAATATTATTTCAATATCTGAATTTAAACCGTCCACCTATAAATAAGAATTATCTTTTTTTGTTTTGATTTAACTTGCACTGTATGGCAGCATTTAGTTTTAAAAAGTATAGCTTCTTTTAAATATGTTTGTTCGTTGATAAAGAGCGGTAACATGGAAATAAGGATTTTAATTGAAATGAACAGTAATTAATACATTTTTTCGTGAATGTATCACTGATTTGGGGTTCTTATCATTTGAGTGAACTGCAATTGAAAAGGCGTCCACAATGATAATTTTACTACCGTTATTTACATAAATAATATTGTTACAAGCGTGCGAGCGGCACAAAAACTCGCCAAAGTTGGCAACGTTTGGCGAGGAGCCTCGCGCCAGCTTGATTGGTTTGGCAAAAGGAATAGTCTAGTAGCCGCTGGATTGTGCGCGTTGTTTTGAGAATTTTCACGAGATTCGATGAACGCGCTTCTTCGGCTATATAAGGACGAGTAGCCGGCGTGAGTGAGTTAGTTGAGAGTTTTATCTCGAAAAAGAAGCGTCTCGCCAGACTAGCGGATTTGTGAGCTGTGCTTACGTTTGCTGTTAACGCTGTTTTATTGAGCTCGCTGCGATTTACTGTTTGCTGTGCTATACGATATCTATTTTGCAGTCTGTGTTTATTGTGCGTAAGACTTGCATTTACGCTGTTAGTGACTGTTGACTGCTGGATTGTGTTTATCTGAAGTTTTACTTTTTCAAGTCATCCTGTAAATAGCTGCAAATAAATTTGTTTGTGCAGTCCTCATACAAAGTCCATTCAATCCGAACCCGCTACGCTAAAAACGTAACAAGATTTTATAAACAACTAGCCGCCTTTGGCGACCAGTCGGTTCGCCAATATTAATGCCGACTAAAGGGTTAAATCATTTTTATATATAACTTGGTCTCATAATAAATTTTCCAGCAAAATATTTTTAAGCTTCAAATTTCGATAGTCATATAACTCACTTATACTATTATGTAGGCCTTAAATAGTCCTATCTTTGAAGTTCGCATCTCTCTCTGATTTTCTATCAGTGCACGTAAAATTCACTTTTAAATTAAATTGAAAATGATGAAACTTCAATTAATACAACGACCTCTTTACTCAATCTAAGCATGTCTTTAAAAAAAAAACTAAGAACTGAAAGCAGAATAGTCCGACAAATGAATATTTATGTTCAATACAGAAATTAAAACATAGTAATTTTTTTATAATTTATAAGGTCTCAAGGAATTATTCAGCAAAAATTTCACAGGTTAATTGAAACCTTCAGTTTTTAATTTTATTTTTAGATGTATATAAATGCTCTGAATAATAACATATTTTTAGGTTTATAAACATATATAAAAAATTTTTGGTTTAAATTCCTTTGGTCTTATAGATTCATATTTGTAAAATATTCTTAATATTTCAACTTCTAAATAAATAAATAAGCATTTCTATCTTCTTGAAATCTGGCTGATTTATTCAGTTTTGAATATTGCAAGTTTAAAACAATCATCATTATCATAATCTGGACCAATTATTCTAGAGTAACCTTGATTGGCTTCTTTGAGATCTTGATAAAGTAATCTAAAATCGCCAGTTTTTACCATAATAGTTATATTGAAATTTTCATAGATCGATCAGCTTTGATGATTGATTTAGTTGATTGGATTTTATTTAAGGACTTATTTAATTAAGGACTTTTGTCTCAAGAATTTATTATTATTTAAGGACTTATTGTCTCAAGAATAATTTATTAAATATGATTCACAGAGTAGATGATGTATGTAAAAATTTAATACATCAGCATTTTTTCCCTAAATCTATAATTATATATTTCACTTGGACCAATTGCTAAGAGATTATTTATATCTCTCCCCAAAAAATTAAGAAATTAGATGTTGGGCTCCGATTACAGAAGATGCCTTGTAAATGTTAAGCCATATTTGCCTTAAATAAAATTGTTTAGTTGGATTAGTAATATGTGTATAGTAAAATATCATAGAAATCGTTTCCATCCATTTATTTTCCAAAATTATCATGTTTCATATTTATTTCATTTTATACAGACACGTGCCGAAATTGACATTTTTATATGTTTAATTTGGAATGATATTTGATTTATTTTTTCTCGTGAGAGAACACGATATTGTTTTGGTAGAAAGTTTTGATGTCTCTGAAATATGCGGGTAAAAATAGTTTTATATGCTTTTACAAATTTTGCATTGTTAATTATTACGTATGCTTGTTTGAAAGAAGATGCGTTTTTATTTCGCATGGTTCATTAAAATGCGGAGAAAAATCACAATCACGAAGGTGAATTCTTTGATTTGCACAAAATATCTTCTTCACATTGCTTTTTGTTCTTCGTTTCTTTTTAATGACGTCCTTTTAAAAGTTCGTTTAAGATTTCTCGCTTTAAATAATTAATCTCGCTCTCAGAAGATTATCGTTTGGTGCTTTTCTAAAAATTCTTTTTCGGTTTTAACTGTCGAAGTTTTGTAATATATTTTTATTTTGTATTTTTATTTATTTTAATTCTTAAATTGAATTATTAAATTTAATATTGCAAACGATTTTCACTCGCATTTATTGTTTAAAATATTATCACATTTCCTATTTGTTTCATTTCATATAATCACGTGATGAAAATTGTATTTTTCTGTTTCATTTTTGGTAGTAATAAACTTTTTTTTAAATCAGAACTTCTGAAAATGTGATGGCAACATTTTATTAAAAGCTGATTTTTTTTGAGATCCTTGAGAAGATAAAATTTTATTATTATTATTTTTTTTTTGCGAAATAAATTGTTGAAAAAAACGATTAAATTAAATGTTTAAAAATTCATTAAAAATAGAGTTTTAATTCGTAGGTCAAAACATTAGTATCATTGAAAAGCTAATTAAACCTGTACATCGCCAACACACACACACACACACACACACACACACACACACACACACACACACACACACAAACACACACACACACACACACACACACACACACACACACACACACACACACACACACACACACACACACACACACACACACACACACACACACACACATTGTGCTTTATTATAAGTAAAGATAATAATTCGATATTCAGCTCTATATGATAAACAATCCAACAACATTAAAGTAATATTAAATGCTTTCCTTTAAACTCATCTTTCATTCCCTAGATATATCGAGACTGTAAAAGTTGGGAAATAGTCTCAAGCAACCCCCCTTCCCCCGTCATTTGATCACAGCTCAAAATAGGGAAGTTCGTCTACGGCACTCTGTTTGTTGATATAAAAGGGGGTATTAAATTATCATTTAACTAATTTTAATATATTTTAAATTTATAAAAAATAAATTCTGTCTGAATTGTACATTTACCTTTCTTGATGTGATTAATAAACGAAGGATGAAACATAAAAAAAGGAATCATTAAATAGAAATGGCACTTACCATTGACAGATCTTGCGGTGCTGCCTTGTTGCACATTTTTATTTATTTAACTTTATATGTTTTATATTAGTAAATAAGGAATCGAATTTTCACTCATTTCCTGACATAAACAAATTATAAATTTGTCCCTTTTCTGTTTCTTGATGGAAATACACGGATCAAACAGATTAATTGATTAACAGATGATGATAACAACTAAAAATAAATCAAATGAAACAAAAAATTACTTTTAAATATTAATAAAAAAAAGGTTCTTTAAAAACTATTTTTATTGTTTTTTTTAAAAAAAATTGACTAATGAAACAAGCATAAATGATTAAAGGAGCATGAAAAACTAATCAATTTCAATCGAGTAAATAAAATATCAATATAATTTCAATCATTTTTTTAACCATTAATATTCTTAAAAGAATTCCAAAAACTGAAATTTATATTTTCTGTAAGGTCACAATTTTAAACCTAAGCTAAAGTAAGAATTTAACACATAAACAACATTTATTTCTTAACCACATTTATTAAATCTTAAAATTTTCGAAAATCGATAGCAAATTTTCTTGGTTAAATTCAACCGAAATAATTTCTCGACTAAAAGATGTTTATTTGAAAGTGAAAATCAATCCCAATTCAAGATTCTTCCGCTTGTTTACGAAAATTACTTTAAAAAAGTGCATAGATCTTCCATCTTTGAAAAGTTCAGTAAAGAAGCTTCTTCAAAATGAAAATGATTGTTTATCGTATCATTTGAGAGAATTCCCACATTTCTGTAAACACAACTCACTCTAATTATAAATTTAAGGTGAATTTCTGATTGCAGAAACTAAATTATTGGTTTTTAGTTCAAACCTCAAATAACTTATAAAACTAATTTTGACCAAAGTTCCCTCAAAATGGTATTTATAAAAAACCGAATTCACGTTTTGAATTTATAATTAATGAGTTAATTAAAAATTCTAAATCATTTAATTTTAAATTTAAAAAATTAAGTGATTTGAATCATAATTAAGAACACTTTTGTGTAGAAAAAGAATTTTTTTAGAAAATTGATTACTGTAAATGCAAAATAATTTTAACATTTAAAATTAATCTTCTTTGCAAGGAAAACAGGCCACAGAGTGGCGTTATGTTATATACAGCTGCGTAAAACGCGATTCGACCGGAAAATTATATATTGATTTTATAGAAAAGAAATTTTCTAACATTTGTATTTATTAAATGAAAAAAAGATTTCAGCAGTTTAGTAGTAATTATCTTTATAATCATGTTATAATCTGGTACTTTTCCGTTAGCCGGGTGAAAAATTCTATATTATTTGACGATTTTTCCAATTTAAAATAGCTGTAAGTAATTTGACGGGATTCTGCATTATTTGACGATTTTTCACTTTAAAATAGCTGTAAGAAATTTGACAGATTTCAACATTATTTGGCAATTTTTCACTTTAAAATAAATAAGAAATTTGACGGACTTCTACATTATTTAGAGATTTTTCACTTTAAAATAGCTGTAAGAAATTTGACTGACTTCTACAATTATTTGGCGATTAAAATAACTATAAGATATTTGATGGAATTCTACATTATTCGGCGATTTTTCCCTTGTTCCCCATTAATGGAAAAGTGCCAATAATCTTATTAACAATAAGCATCCTCACTTGTTATAAAACTTTCAGAGAAATATTTATTAAAATATGTATTAAATTTACACTCTGACAGAGATCATGAGAATATTTTTGATGTAAGCGTATTTACAAAACTTAAAAGATGAACGTTATATGTTATCAAAAGTTTATTGGATACTATTTTTGAACTACTATAATATATATATATATATATATTTATTTACAATCTACCATACATAATCTACATATTTTTTTAGTTCTATTGAGTGTTATGACAGCGAAACTTATTGTATCTATAAAGTTACATATTTTAATATTCTACTCCTTTTAATATTCCCCTCCCTCTAATGTCTAAGTAAATGAAACTGCACGTTTTGGGAATGAATAATTCTACAGATTAAACAAGAAATCCATAGAATATTTAAAGTGTTTGTGGATTATGTTTGTATTCGTTATAAGTAACAGAGACTCTGAATGATTTAACTTTAATTTACAAGCTTGAGATGTGACAACTCTATTCACATCAGGAAATGACTTCGTCAGCAAAGCAATCAAGATACAGGGTACATATGTTAAAGGGGTAAATCTATATACATATAGAACTGTGAAGAATAGATATGAACATATATTGTCTAAGATAGTAAAAATGTTTATAATTTTATACTATTTTTAATTTTACATCCTTTTTCGCTTTATTGTGGTTCTCAACTTTTTATTTTATGATCACCTCTAATTAAATTCAGATGGCTTATGTAAATGGTTTGATGATGGTTAAGTTTACCTTCTAATTTATATTATTATATCTCGCATGACTTAAAAAAGGCGTAATACTATATTTTAAAACATTGTTATAAGTGTTTTAGTACTGGTGAGGAATAAAAGAGTTCTTGACTTTTTAAACTGTATTTTTATTCACAACCATACTAACACAAAATAATCAAACGTTTCTTAAGAGGAGATCACAGCAATGAATAATGTTGATCACAGAGCAGGCACAAAAAAAATATTACCAACATAAACAATGATTCAAAAAAGATAACATTTTAAATTTCTTCATGTAGCTGCTCTCTTATTGGCCAGTGTACGGCGCCGGCGCAGTAAGGTGCTCTGCACTGATTTACACGAGCAGCGCCGCCACAGGTAGCCCCCCACCAGCGATAGCGAGATCTCAGCTATACCTGGGGTTAAATTTCACTTTACGGCCGCTGCGTGTAGTTACTTCTGGTCTCTCGGGTTTCCCATGACACTTCTCTGTTGGCGAACCAGGATCCAAAGGTTTTCTTTCCTGATGCAATGGTTCCATTCCAGGCGTTGCTACTCTTTCGGCATCTGTCTTGCCAATGCTATCCGTGAGCTCTTTCAAGATGTATGCTGGCTTGAAACGGTCAATATTAATAGCAACCCGTTTGTCGTGCCTTAAAATCTTGAATACCTTTTCGCCACGTTCAATGACTTTAAATGGTCCTTCGTAAGGAGCTTGTAAACCCTTTTTCAGAGTATCGGTTCGCAGGAACACATGGGTGCAAGAAACCAAATCCTTGCTTACAAAAATTGGATGCTGCCCATGCTGTCGAGACGCTCTTGGTGCTAGACGCTGCATAGTCTCCTTGAGTCTGCCCACGTAAGTAGCGGGGTCAGCGACATTCTTAGTAGGATATAAAAATTCTCCCGGTAGACGCAAGGTGGTTCCATACAGCATTTCTGCCGTTGATGCCTGGAGGTCTTCCTTCCATGCTGTCCGGAATCCCAGAAGTACCGTTGGCAGCACAGTGGTCCACCGATGATTTCCATGGGCTTTAATTGCTTCCTTTAACTGCCGGTGGAATCTCTCCACTTGGCCATTTGCTGCTGGATGGTAAGCAGTAGTTCGAATCCTCTCGGTACCCAAAAACTTCATCAGAGCATGAAAGAGAGACGATTCGAACTGTTTACCCTGATCTGTTGTCAATCTGATAGGGGTACCAAATCTAGAAATCCAGCCAGCGTAAAAGGTTTTTGCCACGTTTTCTGCCGAGATCTCCTCCAGCGGATATGCCTCAGGCCACTTCGAAAATCGGTCCACACATGTGAGGCAATACTGGAAACCCTCCGACTGAGGAAGAGGTCCTACTATATCGATATGTACATGCTCAAAGCGGGAACTGGCAGGTCCAAAATCTCCAATCTTGCTCTTCGTATGGCGTGACACCTTTGATCTCTGACACTGCAGACATGAACGAGTCCATAGTGCAATATCTTGTTTCATCGAAGGCCACACATATCGTTCAGCTATCAACTTAACCGAGGCTTTTACTCCAGGATGGGAAAGGGAATGTAGGCTTCCGAAAATATCCAGTCTGAAAATCTCAGGTACAAATGGACGAATACCATTTGATGAGACGTCACACTGAAGCATCACTGGAAGCTGTCCAATAGGAAAAGGCTGCAATTTAAGCGAAGTGGAAACACTTCCGGACAATATGTCGAGTAATTCAGGATCTTTCTGTTGTTCCTCGGTCATCTTTAGAAAATCCACTGCAGCAGGTGTGCTGATCGTTGCAATATGGATGCGAGATAAAGCATCGGCCACCACGTTGTCAGCTCCCTTCAGGTAACGTATGTCCGTTGTGAATTGACCAATTAAGTCCAAATGCCGGATTTGTCGGGGAGAAAACTTATCCTCTTTCTGCTTAAAAGCATAAATGAGAGGTTTATGGTCCGTAAATAACGTAAAATTGCGTCCTTCCACCATGTACCGAAAATACTTTATAGCCATGTAGGCTGCCAAAAGCTCCCTATCATACGCACTATATTTACGTTGTGCTGGAGACAAGGTCTTTGAATAGAAGGAAAGTGGCTGCCATCCTTCTTTCAGTTGCTGATGAAGAGCAGCCCCAATGGCGGTATCAGATGCATCGACAACAATAGCAATGGGTGCATTTGTTACTGGGTGAGACAAAACTGTAGATTCGGTCAGCTTTTGCTTACATAACTCAAATGCACAGCTTGCTTTCTCTGACCATACTATAGGTGTACAGTCGTTATTTTGGCACCTTTTAGGTAGGAGTTTAACACTGCCTGAATTCTTGCAGCTTGAGGTATAAAACGTCGATAAAAATTATACATAGCGAGAAAGCGACGAAGTTCCCTCACCGTAACTGGTTTTGGAAAATTCACAATCGCAGCAACTCTATCAGGCAGAGGAGAAATACCTTTTTCAGACACGACATGGCTAAGAAATTTCACCGAACTCTCTCCCAGCACACACTTTGAGGCATTCAGGACCACACCAAACTCTTCGAATCGCTGGAACACCAGTTTCAGATGTTGAAAGTGCTGTTCTTCATCTTCCGACGCAACTAAAACGTCATCAAAGTATGGCACACAGAAATCGATGCCTCTCAAAACTTGATGAATGAACCTTTGAAATGTAGCAGCTGCATTTGAAAGTCCAAAAGGCATGTAGAGGAATTCAAACAAACCAAAGGGAGTAACTACAGCTGTTTTTGGCACATCCTCTTCTTGTACTGGAATCTGGTGGTACGCTTTTGCCAGATCTAGAGTTGAAAATATTCTCTTCTTCTCCAAAACCTGCAAACAGTCCTGTATGTGAGGTACTGGGTATCGATCTGGAACTGTAGCAGCATTCAATTTCCTATAATCGCCGCAAGGACGCCAATAACCATTTCTTTTAGGCACCATGTGTAGCGGAGAGGCCCAACAACTTTTCGACGGCCTGCATATTCCGGCTTCAACTAGGTATTGAAATTCCTGCTTTGCTGATTTTAACTTGTCCGGGGGCAGTCGTCTTGGTTTTGCGAAAACTGGGGGACCAGTTGTTTGTATTGAATGCTTAACATCATGCTTCACTTTTCTTGGAACAGCAATCGCTTGTGTGAGAGTAGGAAACTCCATAAGCAGTTGGTGAAATTTTGTGTTGCCATTTATTGCTTTAATTCCGATATTACTCGCTTGCTGCACTGTTCCTTGAATTTGCAATTTAGTCAATGAGTCCACCAAGCATCCCTGACGGAAATCAACCAGCAATCCATAGTGTTGAAGAAAATCGGATCCTATTATTGGCTGCGAGACTGCAGCAATAATGAAAGGCCATCGAAACACTCTTCTTAGACCAAGATCAAGGGTTAATAGTTGCTGCCCATAAGTCTCAATAGCAGTTCCATTTGCTGCGAAAAGTTGAAGAGTGGCAAGGTGACATTGCTTTGATGCTGCAGATCGCGGAATCACAGAAACATCTGCTCCTGTATCAATCAGAAATTTTATCTTCGACGTTTTATCTGATAAATACAATCGATTGATCACCATTTTGCTGCCACTCGTTTCTTCGAGCGACGGCCGCTCTAGTTTTCCGTCTGGTAGGAACATGGTTTGGTGCATCTTGTTGCCCGCTCTTTGAAGCGCCGATGATACCAGCAATGTTCCCGGTTACCAGAGTTTCTGCTAGCCGATCGCCGACGAAAGTTCTTCTCATTTCCTCTGTCGTTGTATCGCCCACGGGTTTCGAGACGAGAAAGACGTGTCGAAATTTCCCTTATCATCGCTTTAAGGTCTGATCGCTTTAAGGTCTGCTGCTGCCATAATTCCATCTGCCATTTCTGCCAGTCTTCCTAACTCATCATTCGATATAGCTAGTATCTGCTGTACATGAGCAGGCAATCGCTGAAGAAAAAGGGACTTAAGCAAGTCGTCACTGATTCGACTTCCGGCCTTGCTCCGCATCTCCAGTAAAAGACGAGAGGGTTTTCGATCTCCAAGTTGCATTCCAGAAATTAGATCACGAAAACGCTGCTCTTCGGAATCTGCATATTGCGCACAAAGTCGAGATCTTAGTGCCGTATAAGGATTTTCTACCGGCGGGCTCAAGATAATATCTCCAACAATTGCCAGCTCTTCAGGTTGTAATGCCGATATTACATGGTGAAACTTCGTTATCTCCACTGTAATTCCAGCAAGCGCAAACTGACTCTCCATTTGTCGGAACCAAATCTCCGGATTCGCTCTCCAAAAAGGCGGTACCTTTATCGCTATCCGAACAACGTTGGTTGCCGTTGCACTCTCTTCTTCTGACATCTCCGTCGTAAAATATATGCTGCTACTACGTTAACGTTCAAAGTCTCCGGGTCACCACTTTAGTACTGGTGAGGAATAAAAGAGTTCTTGACTTTTTAAACTGTATTTTTATTCACAACCATACTAACACAAAATAATCAAACGTTTCTTAAGAGGAGATCACAGCAATGAATAATGTTGATCACAGAGCAGGCACAAAAAATATTACCAACATAAACAATGATTCAAAAAAGATAACATTTTAAATTTCTTCATGTAGCTGCTCTCTTATTGGCCAGTGTACGGCGCCGGCGCAGTAAGGTGCTCTGCACTGATTTACACGAGCAGCGCCGCCACAAGTGTTTTTAAAAAAACATATTATTTCAACATAGCAAATCGAGCACATTTACAGTTAAAAATACATCTAATTTCTAAAAGAAACGTGTCTAGAAATAGACGTTAATTTACTTCCGCTTTGGCTGTATTGAAACAAATAATTTAGATTTTGTTGGTTCGATAATAGCAATGCAATTCTGGAATTGGAGGATCATAGATTTGAAATTCCATTTCATCAAAGATTCAATATTCTAACCAAACTGTTTTCAAATAAATCCGAAGTCAGAATGAACTACGACTACCCGTCAGAACGAACTATGACATGGCAAAGGAGTTTAGTTTTATTAATGTCCCGTTGTAAAGAAGACCAGGGCTGTTTGAGAACGAATCTCGAAACTTTGAACCATTGTCAGATAACGTGGACGATAAATGAACTGACACTCACTCTCTACACCACACCAGTGGGAAGACGTTTGGCTCTAACAGATTTAAAGTGCATACTCCCTCATACGACGGTTCTACGGCGGAATCGGGTCTGGAACCCGAAACCCTACGGCTCACGAGTCGGGACCGTACCACCAGGCCACAACGGCCCGATGTGGCAAAGTATTGTGGAGAGTAGGGCCATCGATTAAGTTATCACCAGAGAGTGGTTTCTATGGGAGATGTGGGGTAACGGGGGATGGAAAGGTTTATTCTTCCAGGTTCCACCAAATAAATGTCTTGTAGCCATAGTTATATTTGTTAAAAATCGAGAAATTACATCGAAAAAACAGCCGGCATCCTGGAGTAGGAGTAACGCGTCTTCCTCGTGATTTGAACGTCTGGGGTTCGAGTTCGGGTTCTGGTATGGTTGTTCTCCTGTGTGCTATCTGTGAGATGTGTGAATGTCCCCCCCCGTAAAAAGGGACTGTGTAATAGAATGTAATGAGTGAGTTGCAAAAGTCGTACTCTTGGCCCTAGTTGGCGCTACTACATAACAAGAGACGCTGATTAGGCTTAAATCGCTGACTACCTCAGCGAGCTTGTCCTTGGCAAGTGTCATAAGAAACAGCAACAACACATCGGAGAAACTCTGTTTCTTATTAAAATTACTTACACAGGAATTGCATTTAATAGAAGGATAATATTCGATTCTTTTTTTAAAACTGAGGGAAATTGTCCAATGTATTATTGAATACTTATTTTCTTAAAGGAAATTAGAGACAAATTTTCAGTTTGATAGTAAAGTGGATAAATGTATTGATGCCCACAGAAGAGCCAATTTTTTATTTTCTGCAATTGCTAACATTTATATACGAACTGTAAAAAGTCCATATCAATTGGGGTTATGATTATATGAAGGGAAGAATGTGAGTTGAAAGTTTTAAATTTTTTCCCTATAAAACTGTTGGATAAATTTACATTTAGATATGAATTAAATGAATAGATTACTTTGAATTTTTGGCTTGGATTCATAGTGAAATAAATAAAGATGGCATTCCATCAATGACTGTAGTTTGTTTTAATTTCGGAATGAGTGGATGTGTTCTTCTTTTAAAGACAAAACAATTGCTACGATTGTTTAGAATGTGTTATTTTTTTAAAGAATCCTTTATGAAGAGTATATATATGTATTACTATATTTAATAAGTAATATTGATACGCTGGATGAGTCATAGTACAGATCGATGTTAAACGGAACAAACGTTGATTTTCAAAATAAAATTTGAGAAATTAAAATTCTTTTATTAAATTTCTTACTCCTTAGCATTACCCCTTCTGTTACCACTGTTCTTCTCAACGGGCTATTTGAGCATAGATAATACCTTAAAACACTAACAGAGGAAATAAAAAAGAAATCACTCTTACCAATAGAACTGCTGTGAAATGCCATGTTATAAGAGATATTGCAATATTAATTCCAACAATGCGAAACAATGTTCAACTCCAACAATGAAGCGCATCAACTATGCTTGGTACTGTTGATGAAATGTTTGTTGAGCTGTCTCTGACACATACAGAGCTGCCTTTGTTGAAACATGGGAGGATTTCTCGTCTATGTTTACATACGTTACTCGTCATATGTTTGCAACATTGGAATTGTGCACCACCAATTCCATTGAATCTTCAATTGTTGGTCAATCTCTGTCCAGGCAAATTAGACTATCTAGAGGAAGGACTATCTGAACTAAGGAGGAAGCGTACAGGCAAGACAATTTAAAAACATTAACTCAGTTATTCAATAAATAACTTTTAAATTTGTAATAAGCCAATTAATGTATAATTAACTGTTTATTTATAATATATTGGAGTATTAATCATTCATTTGTCTATGCTATATTTCATGTTATATGTTCTTAATATATATGTTCTTAATTCCCTCATTATATGTTCGTTATATGTTCTTAATTTCCTCATTTCCATAAATTAAGGATAATGCAAGTCCAGGAAAAGAAAAAAATCAGAAGTAAAATAAATGTTGCTTATTTGTAAAGCCTATTTATTGAACAAAAGGTAAAGAACAAAAAATAGATACTATATGTTTAATAATAATTGAGTTTTTTTTGCTTCCTGGAACGAATTATAAAATAATCAATATCACTTGGTTGGTATGATGGTTAATACATAGTATGTCTCCCAGACGATGTAATGTTGTCCGTACAATGCTAAGGCATGCTGAGTATCAAATTATTGATCTTATTTAAGGAAATATTAAACCACTCATCAAATAATGCTCTTCAAAGTTCAGGTAGACATGTAGGAGGGGGCTGACGGGCTGCAACTCGTCGACCAAGCATGTATCACACTTATAAAGCCCGGTGAAAATGCTGTACTGTCCATAAGGGTGATATCCTCCGATCAAAGGTTTGCGTTTACTATGTTTGCACGTTGATGACGGGCGTTGTCATCCATAAACCCGAATTCAGCGGCCATGGTATCCTGAAATAAACGTACATGCAATTCCAGAGTGGCGTCCCGATAGATTTGGCGTATCATGATTTCAATTTGAACTTGCAGGTCAATTCTTGAACCCAGAATAATTCTTCCCCAAGCGAGCAACTCTGTACCATTATAACGGTGTCGTTCGGTAATGTTCTCTTTGTACAAAGGGTATCTGGAGTCCGGAGAGAATAAGACTGCAAGCTAAACCGGGACTTGTTGGAAAACTTCACTTGAGTCCAATGTTGCAGCGTCCTCAATGCATGCTCTCTACTCCAGGCTGACCTAAGGTGACAGTGAGATACAGTAAGTAGAACACTTCTGACAGCCTTACGAGCATGCATACAAATATGCCTCAAGCATTTGTACACGATCTGCCTTGAAACTGTCGTACCAGTGGCTGAATAAAACTGACGAAACAGGTCGGATACTGTGCTCTGTCTGTTTCTTTTGGGGATAACTGCCACATACCGGTCCGCATTCGACATTGTAACTCGGGGGCGACTTGTGCTGTTACGTCTACTCACATTACTATCAATTTGGGATCGTTGCCAAAGCCTGGAGATGACACTTTGTGCGATTCCAAGTTCCTCGGATACTTCCAGCTGAATACGGCCACATTCCAGACGGCCTATATTTCTATCACGTTTAAAGATAATCCACATACATAATTTGTGTTATAACTATGCATTTAGAGCATTCATTAAAAAGATTATAAAGCGCTTGAGATTTATTTTCTTTGCCTTTATACCTTATATATCACTCTCTTACACTCTTGTCATTGTGGCGTACTATCGGTATCCTCTGGTGGCTTCCTTCAATTTATATATGATTTTTGAAGATGTGTGTAGTTATTTTACGGGTGATATATGTATTTTAGGGCTCGAATTCCACGTGGCTCTGAATTATCCTCAACTTATGGAGATGAGTGTATTATTATAAGTGTATGAGTCTCCTCAGTCTCTTTGTTGGCGCTCTACAAGCCATATCATTCAATATTGTTACAAGCGGGTGAGTGGCACGAAAAGTACCAAAGATGGCGACGTTTGGCGAGGAGCTTTGCGCCAGCTTGATTGGCGAAAGGAGTAGTCTAGTATCCGCTGGATCGCGCGTGGTGTTTTGAGAAGTTGCGCGTGTTTCGGTGCAAGCGCTTCTTCGGCTATATAAGGGACGAGTAACCGGAGTGAGTGAGTTTTCTCCCGGGAGAGAAGCGTCTCGATGGACTAGTGGATTAGTGAGCTGGGTTTACGTTTGCTGCTAACATTGTACTATTGAGCTCGCTGCGATTTACTGTTTGCTGTGCTATACGACAGCTGTTTTGCAGCCCGTGTTTATTGTGCGTAAGGCTTGTATTTAAGCTGTAAGTGACTGTTGACTGCTGGATTGTGTTTATCTGAAGTTTTACTTTATCTCGTCATCCTGTAAATAGCTGTAAAAATAAATTTGTTTGTGCTGTTCTCAAGTAAAGTCCATTCAATTCGAACCCGCTACTCTAAAAGCGTAACAATATGTTGAGAACGATGTTATCCTTATAAGACGTAAGGCATGAATGAGGTGTCTGTTAAAATTTAAAGTTTGTGATTAAGAGATCTAAGAATGACAAATGTCGGCTAGATATAATAAAATTATATTTAAGATCTAATGAGCTAAAGTCCCAAATTAGATACACCACAATTGACACATAAAACAATGTAGATAAATCCTACCAACGCTACATTTCCTACGGCTGGAGGTTGACTCCTTGTTTATCTTTATCACTTTCTATTTGTTACAAGTTTTAAATATTTTGCTGAGGTATAAGTAACAAAGAAATGTTTTATTACAACGTTTAGCTATTATTAATCTGGGCTGGAATTCTTGTTGAAATGAGACTATTAAGATCCATTTTTTTATATTGTCTTTGTTCGAAATTTTTTATTTCCTTATCATTTATTATAATAATTAAAGACTTTTGTTTGCAATTTATTATTAATTAATAATTATGTTTGATGGTTTTAAAATTTTGTGACATAAACCTGGATTTTTTATGACTTTCATATTAAAAAATTTATTAAAAATCAAATATTTTTTTCACAATGTTACTAATATAGAGAAAAGTCATTGGTATGCCCATTAATAGAACACTATGCTGAAATCTCTCAAATAACTATCTACACACTGCTTAAATCACTCATTTATTGATGCTAAACGCCATTTCCAGCTATGTTGTAAAAAAACTTTTTGTAACTTTTATATTATGTTACTAGTAAACAATTTATGCTTACTTTCATATCTGTTTATTCTGCTTGTGAATCAGTCAGACATTATAATCCATATACTTTCATAGATAAATTTGGGTGTATCTTTTACAATCTTTTAAATTTTTTACATAAACTTTGTTTATATTATACGCCACTGATTAGTGAAGAGTAAATATTTCAGAATTCTCAAATTCATTGTAATATACCCCAAATATGGCAAAATGGTCACATAAGTGAATAAATCTATGCTACCCTGGTTGGTTATATTTGTTGAAATACATCCCTTTTTGTACCTAATGTACCTTTTTAAGGTTGAGTATATGGGAAACGCAGTCATGGGCACTATTTTGAGTTCACTACGTTGCTCACTGCAATTTTCGAGTGGCTCTACCCCAGATTACCCCATGTGCTAAGTTCGGGGTAGTTCACTTAAGGCCGTAATAGATATTACCTATCTTTTTAAATATATGCAGGGAATTTTTCAAAAATATTTTATTATAAACCATTTTTCTTTTAAAAATATCAATTTAATAGTATAAGCTGATAGATTTTAATGTATTTTTGTCATTTTTATTTCATTTCTTCAGTTTTAGTCATGCTCAATAAATTATGTGTCGGCTAAAATTAATTTATTTCATGAATATTGAAATTAATCAATGTACTGTTACATAGAAAAACGGTGATAATTCACTTTAAACTTAAATAAATTAATAATGGAATCTATATACATATGTATAGAAGCAGACGACACATTACATAAAGACATCACATACAGAACAGCTACTCCCGCATAACATTCACGTGCACAACCCCTTTTTACAAGGGGACACATTCAAACATATCGCAGACAGAACAGATAAAGAGCAACCATGTCCGAATGGGGACTCGAACCCAGGACGTCCAGAACAGGCGGAAGACAATAATACCTCTCTGACAGCACGACAATAAATTATATATTTAGATAGAATAATTTGTTTAGTTTCAAAAATAAGATTTATCGTTGAGCAATGTTCAATTGTAACTATGTAATTTCTCGTTTACCTTAATAACATTTGTTCCTAAAATATTCCGCAAAAGAATTTTTTTTTGGAAAAGTCGAGTTATTATTTTAACAGTTGAACCGAAGAAATAAGAACTCATTTCATGTAAGTATCTAATAAAGACATATTATAGTTATCAACCCCTCCCTCTAGTGGCTTCTTTCTAGTCATGAGAGCTTTTTGTTGAATAAAAAAAAACGATTAATAAAAAACCTTTTTTATTAACCTCACCATTAAATGAATTCAATTTTTTTAATTATAAAAAATTGCTTTTAAGTAATTTGTCGGAATTCCTCTTATTGTCAATGAATAAAATTAAAATTTAATCATCATATTATTAATGAATAAAACATGAATTAAAATAATTATTTAGCTTGTTTTTTAATTGTTTCTAATTCAAATTATTTCCAACATTACAAATTAATAAAAAGCGCGCGACCCGAAAATGTGTCAAGATCAGCAATTTAATTCTTATCGCAGTACAGCGAATTAAAAGTTCCAAGTTCTCGCGCCGGACGAAAACGCCGCGAAACAGGAAACACCGCTTAATTTATTTCGAATAAAAGCAAAATGACTATTAATTAACCGATTAAGAATTCCAAAACTGCACGTGCTAGTAGCAAGGACTTGCCTTTTCTCCAAACCCCACCCTTCTCGACTTGGACCGCAAAGGTTAATGTTAAAACTTCGGTTTTCGCGGAACAGCGCAGACGACATTTGTTGACAAAACGCGAGCGAAATCGCAACCGCGCCGGAGAAAGAAAGTTCCATCCTACTGACATCGGAAGCTGAGGGAAACTCTGTAGGAAGAAAAACTTAAACGAACCACCACAAGAACGTCCCGTCGCAGGAATTCTTTTGGCGATCGCCAAAAACATCTTGGCTCATCACAAAGTAAGCCAGCACTTAAAAAAGACCCACTGGATTTGTTCCTGAAATCAGTTAGGACCACGTGATTCTTTGATCAACATTCTACTGCATCCTAGAAAGATTCTAAGCGAGAAAAGGAATTTTTTCTTCCTTCGATTAATTGTTTGCATCCTCGCTTGAAAAATTAAGGGTGAAAAAGCAGTGTGCGAAAAAATTGACGTGTCGTGTTCAGCTGTGTTTTTGGACATAATAATCATGACTTATTGTTTTGGATAATTACGATAATTATACATGATCTGTTTGGAAGTTTCTGGCGAAATATGGGGTAAGAATTTTTGTTCGTTTTATTTTTAGCATTTACAGCATACCATAACATGCTGTGTAATAACAATAATATTTTTTTTTTTGCGGCTACTGTATAGTTTTATGATTTTTAGCGTTTAATTAAAACATTAATTTGACATAATTTCTTTTTTCAAGAATTAATTATTTCGTAGAGATTTCAACAGAAATATCATATTCGAAGCAGACTTGTTTTTGTTTCAATTCTTAGAAAATTCTATTGTTAAATTTTGCTAGTTATATATACAAAATTCAAATCCGCTTCATTGAAATTGTTCCATATTAAATCAATTTGGCTCATTATTTTCTACTATTCATTCATAATAAATTCAAATTCAATATTTTTGCTCAATTTTTTTGTGTTGGCATAATTTTTAAGAATTCTATTTCATTGTATGTTTTGGTGATTTGAATGTTCTCATTAATGCTAAATAAATACTTGGGAAAATATTTTTTCAAAAATTAATTACATTCATTTAGTATCTCCTAAACTATATTAAAAGATTAACCATTTTAAATTATTGAAATGCCATTCGAAAATTCTTTTAAATGTAATTTAATAAAGTAAAATTATCTTGAAATAAACGAGTAATTTGAATGATTTGTTTCAAATAATAACAATAATAACATTTCAATAATAACATTTTTAATGAACAGTTTTTTCATTTTAAATTGTGGAATGATTTGTTTTTAGAAATTTTATATTTAAATGAGGTGAATTTTACGAACAAAAAAACAATATAAAAATTGATAAATACATATTATTTTAAATGTTTCATTTAATTTATTCTCCATTTCTTAATTATTTGAGATATTTTAGAATACATAGTTAGATTTTATAATATTATTGCAAGTTAAATTTCTCCTAATTTTATTGAAGAAGTTATTTGCTAATGACATTAACGTTATATCCATTCTAATAAGTTACCAAAATATTTTTAAATAAAATTGTTTTAATAATCTAAATAAAGCATTGCATATTTAACTATATTCTAATATTTCCAATTTATCAATAAAAAATATGTTAAAAATTATTGACAACAATTAATATTATAGACTATATTATTAATAATTATTGACAACAATTTTGTTTAATAAAAAAAATTAGAATTTTATTATTGCAAAATAATTTTCGAAGATGCTTTATGAAGTAGACTCATATTCATTTGTAACTTACATTATTTTAGAACATTATTCACCAGAATGATGTTCTGACTTTCATATGTTTTTCTCAAAAATGTTTTTTATGCTATTGTTTTTTAAAAAAGTGTTTAAATATTTTTTTTCTCATAACTTTTCGAATATATTGTTTTCCTTAAAGAAGATTTTAAAATTTGTTGAATACCCCTTTAATTTTAATGCGAAATCTGTATTTTGTAACACATTATTTGCAGCAATTTTACTATTCATTTCATATAAATGTTTTTATCTTTACAGTTCTTAAATTTTTCACAGTACAGGAATCATTTTTATTATAATCGAAATTCTTCTATTTTACCTTTGATCAATGCCCTACTGGATTTTCAATTATAGTTTAATCTTTAAATCTTGAACAGAGTTTAAAATTGTAAAATTTCTTGTTTATTTAACTTTATGTTTGATATGGGATAAAGGTACTAGCGGTTAACGACTTTGGAAAACTTATAAATCGAAGGAATCAATCGAAATCATGATTTTTCAATTTTCAGTTCTTATTAAATACCAAAACGCCGCCAATCAAAAGGATTATCGTTTGTCACAAATTTATTTATATACTTAAATCCTATTTCGTTTTAGAACATCAAGATCTTTTTATGCATGCATTTTATTTAAAACTTATAAAATGGAACTGAAACTTTAATTTGTGTAATTGATTTACTTATGCCTTTATTTGCTAATTCCACAGTTTATTTGGAAATTGCTTGAAGTTTTCTCTTGTTTTGTTTGATCATCGATATTTAATCTAACATTTTTACATTATTCTGATCTATATTAGAATGTCTTGTTAACAAGGAACTTTTATGTCAAATTTAGAGGTTCCTGTACTTGAATCATAAAAGGAGGCTTTTAATATTTTGCAGTTCTAGCTTGTGATCATTATAAGGTCAAGTCTATTATCAGTTTCACATTTTTACTTTATCAACATGTCGATGATTTAATCTAGTATACTATATTAATTAATTAATGTATATTGTTTTATTCATTTATTTTTCAATATTTATAAGATCGTAAAACATTCCATGACTGAATATTTATAGTATGGAAAAGAAATACATGGAGACTCTGAATGACTAAAAATTCTTCATAAATGGTAATAAATGACTAAAATTAATAATTAATGATATTACTACTTATAAATTAAAGTATCTAATTATAATGAAAGCCTATAAAGAGATAATAAACATCAAAATAATCTAACATAAAAAATAATTATTTTTGCAACAAGTCCCAATTGAGCAAATAACTAACGTTTCAACGTATTATAAACAAATAATTAATTAAATTTTAAATTATTAACTACATTTTTATTATTCGCCGTAGTTATTTGTTAATGACATTGACTTTATTTCTTATTTTGATAAATTATCTCAACAGTTTTTTTAAACTTTTTTAATTATTTAAATAAAGTATTGCAATACTTTATACTAACATATTAATAATAAATATCAAAATAATATAACATAAAAATAATCATTTTTTCAGCAAGTCTCAACTGAGCAAATAACTAACTTTTCAACGTATTATAAATAAGTAATTAATTATATTTTAACTTATTAACTACATTTTTATAATCCGCCGTAGAACACATTGAAATCTCAATATTTTAAGATTCATATCAATTATAAATTTTACAAATATGTTTTATATGATTATGGGATGATAATATTTTTTTTCCAATCGACACACCTATGGTTTCCCGTAGTTCAGTTGTCATTTATCTAGTCTACTTACATAGGAATTCGTTATTATATGACATATACTTCAATTCACAGAGTGTTTCTTAAATGTATTATATATGAACTTTACTTTTAACTTTATTCACATAATATTTCTTGGCAGTTTTTTAAGAAATATTTATAGAATAATTTTGAGTAAGGTTATATGTGAAGTAAAATCAGAAATGTCATTTTAGTTGACTCAATCGTCATCACATTTTTTTTTTGATTTTGCAAATGCCGCGTGAGTTTGCTTTGGTTAGTAAACAATCACTCGCTCACTCGCCCTTCGATACCGTTATTTCCGAAATGGGCCCTGTTACGCAACTGCTACGTTAGAAGACAGCGGAAAGGGCCAGTGTGCGTCTTCCGCACGTCACCGGGCTGCTTTTCCGAACGCGTGTTACGCAGTGGCTAAACTTGGACATGAGGATGCTGTCTCAGGGACGAGCAAAACCACAGGGAAAGGGTTTCTGGAAAATAAATAAAGACCATCCTCTTAAATTCTATGTATAGTTTAGTGGTAATTTATATAACTAAATAAACTAACTAATGGTTTAAGCCCGTAGAAAAATCTTGAAAAAAAATTAGAAATTTAGCTTTGTTACTTGATATTTAATAAAATATATGCGCAATATAGCATATGAATGTCACCTAATAAATTAATAACTCATAAATGCTATTAATCTCGTTCATTAATAAATTATTGATATGTATTTTTCAATTACAGATTTATTGTTTGAAATAATATTCTGAATCAAACCAAAGAAATGATAAGATGAAATCTGCTATGCATATTTCAAAATTCATGTCAAAACATAGTTTATTGAACGGTCAAGCACCACTTGCTCGTGCAAGTTAAATTATATTTTTTATTCATGTTAATTGTTTCGTTGAATGAGTCACTTTGGTATTGCAAACGATCCAAAAAACTTTGTCTCGCAGTGATTGTTTAAAAAATATCCCATTTCCTATTTATATCATTTCATATTATCGCGTGTTCAAAATGACATTTTTCTAGGTTTTATTTGTTGTACTCATTAACTCATTATTTTTAATCGGAGCTTTTGTAAACGAGATGGCAAAGCGTTATTAAAAGCTGATTTTCTGAGATGCTTGAGCAGATAATAAAGTTTTTATTTTTTGCCTACGGATTTTTGTCGATGCCACAAAACCTCATTCCTAGAACAATATCATATTCTAACATGATAATAAAATGTAGGTATTTTTTATATTAATACTTTAACTTTATTCTTTTTATGGAGGAATAGAAAATGAATTTGTTTAAATAGAACAAAAGTGGTCTGAAAAAACTGCAAGGTGTTGGCGATATACCAAATCTAAAATTATTGTCATCTAGTAACTTAACATAATAAAACAGTAACTCTAATAATATTACTAATTAATAAATTATTCAGATATATATTTTTAAATATAGATTTGTTATTTGAAGTAATCTTCTGAATCAAATCAAAATTATTCAGGAAAATTATCTCACTGAATTAAATCAAACTCAGATTTTTTTTACATCTATACTCTAATTTTATTTCTTTTATTATTGAGTGGAAAATGAACCAGAACTGTTTAAATAGATTAATAATGGTCAGAAAAAACTATAAAATAGCTCGGGGCTTAAACTTTTTTTATCAAGTATTGTTAAACGCGTAAAGAGAAGAGTAAAATATATTTGTGTAGAAATTCTTTAAAAAAAACGCGATCTCATGAAATTTAGTTTGGGCAATGAAACATGTTCCATTGATTTATAAAAACGCTTTTCATAGCAATAGATTTGATATCTTACAAGGGATAATATTTATTTTTTTGACTGTCAATGACTTCAAATATGTAGTTGTGATTTTAAAATTATTTCTATTATAAAAGCAGTCAAAATATCTTCAGTTGCCAAACAGGAATTCAGTGGATCATATTTAAATAACGCCATTTGTTAATTCAACAAATTTAATAATAGTTACAAAGGTATTCAGGTTGAGTATGCAAAATCCGTGGAAGAAAATTCATTTTTTCAGGCATTTTAAATAAACCAATTAGATACAATCCAGTTAGAACGTGTAAGAAAATTGAAAAGATTCAAAGAGATTTTGATTGCTGAAAAAATGAAAATCAAATCTGAAAATATTTTCTTGCATGTTGCAATTATTATTGGATAAAAGCCGTTTTGGTTTCGATTCTCTGTAACTGTATCTACGATCTTAAATAAAAGTTTCATTTAAATTACTTTATGCACATAAATACATCCGGTGAAGATATTAAAATTATGTAAATATTCCCAAAGAATCAATATTTGGTAGTGAAATTTACTCTATTTTATATTATCATCTTTTGTCATTGGGAGAGTTTTTGTAAGCTTTATATAGATTTGTAAATGTTTGTATAAAAAGTTTCTAAACAACAAATACTATTTGTGCAAAGAACTGGTTAAAAAAACTGAAAAAAAAAGTATTTCTTTCACTACAGTGTAATTAATTAAATGAGCTAATAAAATAAATCTCATGGAAAATAAATTTCTTGGGAAAGACAGATAATCGTCAAAATGAAACTAATTTTTGTTCTATTTAAAACTGCAAAAATTGGAAAATCTGCATTGAAGGCTTCCATTTTAATTTCATTTGAACATAAATTGATCTGATTTTTCTTAAAAGGTTAGTTAACATCTTTATTTAATGAATTAAATGAAATTTAATGAAAGGAAATTGAAACGAAAATTAATTGCAATGGAATTTTTTAATTAACTTGTGATCCTTTTTGTGTAATCATGCTTTTATTCTCCTCTTTCATTAATTATTCTAAAAAATAACTTGTTAATTTTTAGAATAGTCAATTAACCGAGAATAATGAATTTAACACAATCTATTCTATTTTATATAACATAATCTTTTTTGTTCAGTAAAATAGGATATTAATAATATAAATAGTATGAAGTACAAGAACATGAGTTAAATATTATGTGAAGATAGAATCAAATCATCATAACAAGAATCGGAATTTCTTATATTATGGATTTCTATATATGAAATGTGACGTTAATATGTATTACATGCATATTGCATAACAGTTTCAAAGAATGCCATACACAGAAATATTCTAATATTTTATTCATGCCACTCAATAATTTCTGTGTTACGTATTTATATTTTCCTTAAGTACGAACCTTATTGCTCAAAGTATTGCGTAAATGAATAATAAATGTTTTAACTTAGGCAGAGAACGAAGATAGTATGAAGTAGATATTCTTTGAGAATTTGATCGATTCTTTTTTTATATGCACGTCTCGGAAAAATTTATTGATAATTCAATATTGATTCTTAACAGTTTATTATTTATCTATATGAGATTCTACTGTTTTGAAAAGAATATTTTTTTTAACACACTAATAATAATAACAAAAAAGTACCCGATGAAATTAATCAGTTTTGGGTGTCTGGGTAATTATGATGAACAAGAAAAAAAAATGTAGCCCAGAAAATTTATTTCCCTTTATTTATGAATATCATCCGGAGAGTTGGCATCCGCAGAATGTTTATATTTAATCATGGAGACAGCTGTTTTTTTCAGCTGTGATACTCTACTGAAAATCGTTTGCTGTTGTTTTAGGATTCAATATCTTAAAACAATTTTTTCCCTCTTCCAAAATATATTCCAAACAATGAATATCCTCTTGTAAAGTACATTTTACTGCTTAAATTGTGAACGTTTTCTGCATATAAAAAGTTATTAATTTGAAAAAAAAAGTTTTTTTAAAGGTGAAATTTTAATCGAAATAATCTTAATACTTGTACAATTTTTTCTTGCTCATTGTTTGATTGCTTTATACGTTTTACAATACAATACTATGACAAAGTTAGTACCTTGAAAAATATTATATTTAGTTAAACAAAGTAATAATTTGTACTCTATATGCTGATTTGTTGAAAGCAATTGTAGTTGAAAAAAATATTAAACGTGAAATTTTCATTAAAGATGAAAGAGGAACTTTTAATATGATTTCAATGAATGGAGATTAATTAAATTTTCTAATATTTAAAATATTTGCTTATATTAAAATTGCCATTAAGTTTTATCAGAAATCTTATTAATATAATACTTGATGTCCAAATGCATTTTCACTTTGTGAGTTGCAGCTAATAAAATTACTTGAGTCATTATGAAAATGGTAAAATTCGTATCTTTCTTGTTTAAAATATAATATTTCTGTTGCAGACGAATTTTTTAACATACTGTTTTTTCTTCTTCTTCTTATTTTTATTTTTGCTCTTGTACTTGAAAAAAAAAATTCATTGAAGTAAGGAAACAGAATTTTAAAAATGATTTTAGTAAATGGGAATTATTTTAATTTTTTTATATTTGAAATGCTTACTTACATTAAAATAACATAATAATTTTTTTAGCAAAACGATTTTAACAGACGATTTTTTAGTAAACTATTTTAACTGTATTTTCATCTTATTTTTAAATATTTTTGGCAACACTTATTCGATTCTTTAAGACTGAGGTTCAAGTGAATCACAAGTGATATATTATTCATATTTAGAATGATATATCATTTCCCAATTGAAATGTATTTTTTTCTTTTTTTTTTGAAAACTAGTATTAGCAGTTAAAATTTCATTAACGCTTTGCTATTTCAAAACAAAGAGGAAGTAAACAGCTTTTATATTTAATTACAGTTATTATCACGGTCAAATAAATATTTTCTTCCCTAAAAAAATTCGCCAGCGGTTGACCTCCGAGAGCTCCGATATATAGTTTATTTCTTACCTGGGATTAGTTGGCAACCTTGAGACGAATAGGCATTTTTCGATGACAAAAATGGCGACTCCATTCTTTGGAGATGCGGAACGTGACTTTAATGATGATTTTCTCCCCAAAAGTTGATTCGATAACTAAATTTGAAAAAACGAAATTCATCGTTGAATTGTGAACAAATTGAGGAGGAAAAAAGAAGAATTGTTTATTGTGCACTTGGTACGTGAATAAATTTAACTTTCTAAATTTTTTTTTATTCGATACAATTATTTGTAAAATTCTTAAGTGCTTGTGTTTGAAAAACTTTTTTTCTAATTGATGAAAATGCTTGAAAAAATAATGTCTAGTATGTATTTTAAAATGCAAACTTTTTGAAATAATAGGTATGTTGTAAAAAAAAGTTGATTTTATTAGTTCTTAACACAAAATACGTTTCAGTTTATTTTCTTATTTCATTTAAGCATTAAAAACAATCAAGGATGTTTTTAGATTGAAACTAGTGTATATAATTGGGTAATATATAAATTAATTTGATTTTAAATAGAATTAAAATTATGAATTATTGTACTATTTCTCTATTTCATATGAAAATGGGGATATAATTCTTAATATCTAATTCGGTTATTTAAACAGATGATCATTGTATTTAAAAAAAAGACTTGAAATTTTGTCTTGTTGAGGGCATCGAAGAATTTATATTTTAAGTCCTAGCGAATCATTTATAGAAACTATTAAACTATTTTTTTTGTGTGTGCAATTGAGCGACTTGGAAGATTAAATTTGCTTTTTTAAATAAAGATTTGGATTCCAGCGCAATCGGTTAGAATTAAAATTTTAAGTTTTTGTGTAACTAAAGTATGTTGACATTTCGAAATACGATTTTATTTGTTCTAATAAAATGTTATTTTAAAGCTACAAATGAATACTTTAGAAAATCTGAACTGTTGTCGAATTTTGAGACTGATATCCAAAACAGATTTCACACCACATAAGCGTGAGATGTTTAGAATAAATGAAAAATTAATTATATTCTAGACAAACACATATGGCGGACCAGTGCTGAATCCATGATCCTTATTTGTAACGTTTTCAAGTTCGGTATCTGTCAGTGTTAGAAAATTTTCTGTTACTACTTTTCTAAAAATGCTGTATTTGGTTGTAGTTTAGAACAACTAGAATAAAATTTTAAAACCAAAGCTCACTTCAAACTATCAAATACTAAAAATTAAGGGTGTATTGAGGTATTAATTATACAGGGTGTGCAAAAAGTTCCCGTACTGATGATGTGAATTTATTTTACAGAAACAATTGGTTTAAAAAGAATTATTTTTATGCCAATGATAAAAAGCCCTTTTAACATAACTAAGGAAAAAATACTGAACTTACATTTATAATAAATGTTCAAAATGTCCACCCCTTTCTTGGAGACAAAGCTGAACTCGTTTGCGCATGTTTTTCGAAACGCGCTTTAACATGCTAGGAGTGATTTCTTGTATCCTTTGGGTAATTGCGATTTTCAAATCATCTATTGTTTGAGGATCACCTTCATAAACTCTGTCCTTTAAATATCCCCACAGAAAAAAGTCCGAGATGGTCTGATCAGGGGATAGAGGTGGTCAAAGATTTTTTGAGATAAGTCGATCGCCGAAAAAAGCTTCAAGCATGTCTATGGTTTCATTACTCGTATGTCAAAATTTGATATACCTGAAAAAAAATCATGGGAAATGATTTTTTAAATTTGGTGTACGGGAACTTTTTGGACACCCGGTACTATTAAAATCTATTTTTTGCATGAGTTCAATTGAAGCATAACTGTGTGTTAGTCAATAACATTTTATGATTAAACAAATAATAAAACAAATATACACAATCAATTTATATAAATGTAAATCGAAAGATACGTCACGTGTTAAATTGCTTGAAGTTTCTTTTTAACTACCATGCTTTTACCACTAATACCGTAAAGAACGAATGAATGGGCTGTCAGTTTTAAAAGCTATAATTTATTTCAACTAAACATATTACTCTGCTACTACTTGCACAATAATATTTGTTATTTAGAACTCGTTTGATATTTTACCTACGTCAAACTGCCATATTCTATTGACGCTCAATCACGTTTCTTGCTAATCGTTGGCTTCTTATTTTTCATCCATATGATTTACGTCATAATCGATAACGATGAATTTGGATATATCTTATATCGTAAGAAATGATTGACGTCTTTTAATTACTTCGATAATATAAAGAGTGTTTGTGGATTTTATGTTTTTTCAAATTTAGATTTTTTATAATATTAAGAATGACTAAAAATAAGTTAATATAATTTGTTTGGTTTTTCAATTAAAAGATCTCGATTTCTTTATTTTGACGGAATATAGACACATTTCGTTTTACTTAAATTATCATGTTTGTTACTTACGAATGAATTAGAAAATGAATGAATGTTATCTATTTTAGCTAAATATTTAGAAATTTGTCATTTTTGTGGTTGCACCTGTTATTAATTTCGGATTTCATCTCATGTCATTGAAATTGCTATCACATTTTATTTAATCGTTTTCATTTTTTTTGTCATTGACGTAGATTTACGTCATAAACGATATCGATTTTCTAATTTTATATTTTATGAATCGAATTTGGTTGACAGGAGGCAATAGTACCCAATGCATTGAAAGAATTCAGATTAGAATCGTTGAATTCTTTAGTTTGTTTTTTCAAATTTAAGAGATTTTATAAATATATTTATACATAAATGACTAAAAGTTTATTCAATATGCCTGATATTTTTGTATTTTTTAAAAATTTATGCGAACTCTTGATAGAATAAATATAAGCATGGTATTTTTATTTATTCAATACTATTTTTTATTTCAATTTTTCATGAATTATTATTATTTGTTATTGTTAAATAAGCTAGCTTTTGTAAATAGCAAATAGAATTTTTCTACAAAAAATATGATTTTTTAAAAAAATTTGGCAGAATTCTACATTATTTCCCTTGCGACCGGCTAATGGAAAAGTACCAAATAAAGGCATTTTATTTTCTCATTTTAACACATTTTAAATTTTTTAATTATTTATTTTGATAAATATTTATTTTATTTTATTTTCTAGTGTATATACATTTGTTTTTACTTATCTGTTATGACTCAAAAAATCCTCGGTAGTCATGTTTCTTCTCAATATTATTGAAATAGATATCCATATTTATGGATATTAATCAGGTTATTAATTAATTAATAATCATGAAATTTTTCATCTTCCAATAAATTACAGTGACTCCAAAAAGTAATCGCATACTTTTAAAATGAAAGAAAAAAAGCACCATATTCTGGAATTGAAATTTCCATTTTTCCGTGTGAGTTTGAACAATTAATTGGTTTAATTTATTTTATTGTTTCATTTCATTTATTTTTTTCAATAAAAATGACAATGCACGAAGGTAGAGATAAAACACAGAAAAAAAAAGAGCCATGCATTAAAATATTTTCGAATAAATTCATAATTAGAAATACAATCGCTAACTTTTTTATTTTTGCGTTGTGATAAAATTTTAAAAATCGTTTGATTACTTGCTCCTCAATGTTCTTTTTATAATTTTTAAATGGCTCATGATCTTAAGTAAACAACTAGCAGGATCAAAAAAATATAGAATAGAACAGTGAAAAACAAAAAGAATTAAATTTGGTTTAATAAGGAATATCGCAAAAATTAATAAATATAAAATTTTCGTATTCTGCATAAGAATGTTTCAAAAAGAAAACCGAGATTAAAATAACATAAGAAAAAGTCGTCCAAAAGAGTTAACTTCTAGTAATAAGAGATTTATGATTTTAAAAAATGAGTAAAATCCTAGTTTTGATGCTTCAGTTGGTTTATTAAGATACTTTTTTTTGTATCTTCATTACTGATTGGGAAACAATTAAATAAATTGAGTTACTTGGATCTTTGCTTCCTTGAAGAATTTTGATTAAACAAAAAATAGAAATCAGACTTTGAAACCAGTGATAAATTAATACGTTTATTTATTATTGTTCATGTTTTGTTCTTGTTATGTTATTTATCATTGTTATTTTATCATGTTGTATTTGAATTTTTTTGCAAAATTTTGGTTTTCTATGGGGTTATAATATTTTGTAGTAGAAAAAAAGTGGAGTTTAATTCAAATAACTTAAATATGACAGTTTAAAAAGATGAAAGTGTACATGTCATCATTAGAGCTGGGTAATTTGGTATTTATTGTAGGAATAATGAGTCATGATCTTTTATTAAATATTAAAAAAACAATATAAATTTATTATTTGACGTATGGGTAATGGAAACAATTATGATTTTTTTAACATAAGTATAGAATTATAGACATATTGCTTTCAATTTTTGCCTTTGATGTCTATTTCCCCCAAAAATCTGAAAATACCGCCTCAGTCTCCAGATTGAAACACAAAAGGACATGTTTTCTAAGAACTGGAAACTGTTTTCTGAAGATACAATTTATAAAAAAACTTTACTAAGAAGAGAAATGCTAGTTTATAAATAAATAACAACAACAAAAACTAAATTAACACCTTTTATGTCCAGACATTTCAAAGCCATCGTGGATGTTGCTGGTTATTCTACTAAACATTCATTGATTGAAGTATCGTAATATTTGTTAAAATGCATAATATTTATCAAAATGTCGTCTTTTAATTATTGATCTTTCAAAAATATTAAAAACTCGTATATTTTAAAACTATTTAGTGAAATATTATTCAGAAAACATTCTAAATGCTAATAAAAAGATCTCATACTGAAATACTAATTTTTAATAATGGTTGGAGCAATATTTCAATAAAATTTGCAAATTCTTAAACACTTTTGTAAGGCACAGTATATGTATTTACTTAAAGAATTATTCACTTCAAGAAGTTTAATTTTAATTTAACAGTCGTTTAAAGTAGTTAATTATTTTCAAGAATTTTCAAATATTTATCTTATGCAAATAACTTATTTCACATTTACTTTCAATTAATTTAAAAATCAGTTTATTTTGTTTTATTACTCGTTTTAAAAAAGACATCTCTATAAGCCTTTTATCAAATTTTTTTTGTAGGATGTATTCGTATCGTTTACATATTCACTTCCTTTTATTCGATTATTTCTAACTTTAAAATAAACTTCATCCTTCAAGCTCGATATGTTATTCAACTAAAATAATTTAAAATTAAGTGATTCCGAAAATAAATATTAATCTTTATGTCGTAACACCTTTTTAACTAAAGTATGCAAATAAAATTAAGCAATTATTTTGGTTAAATTGACAGAGGAGAATTGATTTTAAATGACTATTGCATTTTGTTTCGCAATATTTGGAGTATATTCGGCAAATTGTTTCTTTAAGAAAACATCCAATTCAAGCTCATGTACAATTTTGTAGGGAAATGAAAAACAGTATTTAATCAATTTCGTAAAATGGTTGGCATTGTACGAAATTTTTTTCTTCCGCTTATTTCAAATTTTAAAGAAAAATGTCGTTTTTCAAATTCGATATGTTATTCAATTAAAATAACTTTCGAACTTAAAATAATTTTTTTATAATTTATAACTTATATTAGTTACAAAAGGTATATTAGTAATATAAATGATCGTTATAAAATATTTAATCTTCAATTGTATGAATTTGAATAATTTTGTGCTTATTATTTTTTGTAAAAGGAATTCCAATAATTTCGAATAAATCAACTGTGAAATTTCGAGTAAATGTGATAAAAAAGTTATAAAAATGGTTAAAAAAAGAAACAAATTTTTTACTTTTTTCTCATTAACTTTCAAAATATCCCTTCTTTTTAAAATTATTTTTAATACAATTTTGGAAATGCCTAACAAAGATATACCATTGCCAAAATTTCTCTTACTTTAAACTTTTGCTTTCTTAAAGTTCGTTTCGTAAGTTTTCGCTTTCATAAAAATTATAGAATGCCTGTATGAGCTTCTTTTCTCATAATTGATTCGGTGAATTCATTTGAACAACACCAGCGATAGTTTGGTCAATAAAAGAACTAATTTTACTTTCGATTCTAATGAATCTACTAGTCGAAGTGTATAACCTATCTGATTCTAAAAAATACATAACTTTAAAACTTAATTAAAAAAATTCTGAAAACATTAAAATGTTTTCTATGCATGAAGCTTTATATTTCTATTTTCGAATTTTTTCTATCATATATATGTATTGAGTTGTTACCATTTTAAATGCTGCAAGAATATCATGGGCATAAACACACACACACACACACACACACACACACACACACACACACACACACTATTTTCTGAGTTGAATTTTTTTTCGGGAAATAACATCGTTTATATACAATCGTTAAATTAAATTAAATTATCAAAAGATAATGCTAATCGAATTCCCTTTCAACTACATGTCTAGGATATCACCTTAGTGTTGTCACCCCTTTGACTCTGCAGAGATTTCGCCGCAATTTATAATTACAAAATTCTCTTTTCCATTTTTTCCTAAAACGTTTTTAATAATTGTTATATTTTAAATAAATCCTCAATTTTTCTTATACAACTACTGACTAAGTAATTTTATTGTCAAACTAATGTACTATACAAGTATTATGTTCATAGGTTAAGAACCTTGAGTTCAGGCGTTCCGTGATACTTCTCTCAAATGGACACGACCATATATTGAGATAAACTTCTGAAATGATCTGGTTTTAATGCACAATTGAAAGTATTCATGGAATTAATTCACTCATGCAAAACTCCTTTTTCTCACTTAAATTTTGCAATCTATTGAATATTCATCAAGCAAAGTAAAACCTGTTAGTTGCATTTCTCAAATATGTAAATTTATTTCTGTCAAAGTATTTATTCTATGTATTATTTTCTATGTCAAAGTAGAACAGATCGAATAATTTTGTCTGCTTTATGCTTTATTCCCCAGTGCTTGTCTTTGTTAGGGATGTAATAAATAGAGATAAGAGTTTAACGTATTTCATTTTATAATTCACAAGGTTCTAAAAGGGGAAAAAATAAAAAGACGCCCTAAGACAATTTCCGCTCATAGCTTTACATATAACTTGAAGAGCTATCCAGTTTGACAGCTTGATTTATAAGATCATAAAAAAATTCATGTATTCAATGTCAGTTTTTTTATTTCATAATTTTTTCTCGATTACTTAGGAAGATCTTATCAGGTATGAAACAATTATTTTTATTGTCCCATGTTTACTTCCATATTATTCATCTTTATGTATCTTAATAAAAAGTTTCAAAGGTTCAAGTTTCTTTTCTTATCTTTTACATAAGCTCAATTAAATTTGCGGGAGATTAAGTCAAGTTGGTTGATAACGGTTTGCAGCTATATTTTTTACCTCCTTTAATATCTAATAAGGCTTATATATATATATATTTGTTTAAAAATTTGAGAATTGATTAAGTTTTTCTTAAATCTTGAATGGTGTATTGGAATAGTTACGAATTAGGACTGATTTTTGATAATAATTAGAATTTAAATCGTGTAGAATTATGATAATAGTAATTATTAACTAATCTTATGAACAATTCCTATACTTTAGGTTTCTTGGAATGGGAGTAATCACTTCTGTTAGAGGTGTTCTTAAATTTATTTTATTTTTTTCTAAAATTTATTCACCAAGATTTATATTCTTATATCACTGATTTTTCCCCACTGCTATAAAAGAAGTTTTTTTCTTTATTTAATTTAGATTATCGTTTTATCATTAATATTTAAGGAATTGAAAAATCATCATAATAGTGTCTAAAAGTAAGACATCCATAATATCCCCAAAAATGTAAACTATATTCTTATTTATTCACCTCTATGAAAAGAAATTAATTAATGAACGTTAACCGTAAACGAAACGTTCGTCTAGTTTCCACATGTTTTACTAAGCTTGACTGATACTATATTACCTAATATTTTGCATCAGCTACATAAATACAGACTTAGAATAGCAATGATCAGTCTTTGCATTCCAGTTATGATCTTTTCTGCCTCATATTTTTTTTTGGTCGAGTGATACTATATCGATTTGATGCAAAATATTAGGTCGATATAACATAATTCGCCGTTGCCTTCATGGTGCTATCAGCTTCACATTTTTTAAAAGTATTATATATATTTCATCCCAAGTCAATTCTATTCTTTATTTTTAGAAATGATTCAAATGCAATTGAAGAATTCCAGCCTTCCCTATATTAACTACATCAATATTTTCTTTCCACTTCTCACTCATTCGTCCATCTCTCTCAAAACAAGACTACCTGCATATTATCATGAAATCTTCTTTTAATGAATAGCAAGTACATTTTCGTATCAGTATCAGCTACAGAGATGAAGCAAACGCGAGAGCTGATACACAATGAGAGAGCATCAACTTCATTCTTACGGGAAAGATAATCAGTCATGAATTATATTAGCGAAAAAAATATACAATGGAACATCAGCATCAATATGTAATTGATAAAGCAAAGTATATTGTCGGCTTAGCCGTATTCTAGTACCTATTCTAGTGCACTTTAGTCATGGTACATTTTGAATGTGCTTTTTTTTTCTCATTTGCTAATTTCTTTATTTTGACAGATCGATGCTGTCTGTGCTTACTTTATCATTCTGAGAGTCTAGAAGACAACAAAAAAGCACACACACACACACACACACACACACACACACACACACACACACAC
>JAOUZG010012033.1:1081588-1096437 GCA_026289955.1 Argiope argentata | reverse complement strand
CACACACACACACACACACACACACACACACACACACACACACACACCCACACACACACACACACACACACACACACACACACACACACACACACACACACACACACACACACACACACACACACACACACACACACACACACACACACACACACACACGCACGCACGCACGCACGCACGCACACACACGCGCGCGCGCGTAATGAAATATCATTTTTTACATCCTATTGTAGACAATTTTATAGTCATAATCATCAAAACGAAAAAGAGTAACGATGATGAAATACTATATATAGAAAAAAATATGATAGGGTTGGACACCAATTAAATCTAAAAAAATATCAAAACATGCACATTGCACTTAGACTAGTAGTATTTCATTAAAAGAATCTTTCCAATGAAAAATCTTTCCAATGAAATGTGAAGAATTATGCAAATGGGAATGTGACTTTTGCATTTCTTCCTATCCAAAATATAATATAAATTTATAGTTTTCGTCCCATGATCTTATACAATATTTAGATATTACGATTTGCAGCTGTAGTACTCATATGTAGCTTAATAGAAAGATCAATAGATAAAAATTTGTTGAAGGGTTAGGTTTTAAACTCTTACGGTAGATTCTAAATCCACGGCATGGCAGTAGAACCAAATTAAAAATTATTTTTTATTGCAGTGCATTTTTAAATCAATTGAGTTTACATACATGTTAACGAATAGACAAATTTCCTGATGACTGATCTTGTTAAACATTTTACACAATTTTAGTGTAAAAACCACTTGCGAAATTTGAATTGTAAGCAATTAATATTTTTTTCCTTCTTGGTTTCAAGAAGCCTAAATAAAATGAATTAAAACCACATTTTAATATTTACTAATATTTAATAATGAAATTAATAATTTTGTATTTATGAATACTTTTATTTGTATAGTTACTCATTGTTATTTGAGTTATTATTTAGGATTTTAATTGTTAATTATTACAACATTTTTAATAATAATTATTAAAATTATCATTATTATTGTTATTGAAGAAATTTAATCTAAACATTAAATAAAAATCACAATTTTTATTAGGCTAATTTTTCTGTGTACATTTCATATATTTAAAAAAAAGATGTATTGAAACTGACAACTTTTTTTCCCTTTATAAAATTTACTATTTGGGGAAACAATGATCTTAAAAAGGCAATTATTTTTAGTTTTAGATGTTATTAGCAGTACTCTGAAAAAAAAATTGCTCAATGTGAAATAATATTTTATGACCAATTAAATATCTATTCGAACATTAAATTTAGATATTACGATAAGAAGTTTTATTTAAAATTACTATATACTCTTTAAGTATTTAGTTAAAAAAATACTTTTTAAATTTCACGGATTTCTAAAAATTTCTTAACGTCAGTTCTCAGAATTATTTTAAGCAAATATTTTCACCAGCAGTATTAGAAGATATCAAGTAAGTGACAAGAACTCATGTGTCACACTCACGTAATGCAGAAAATATTAATCAAAGTATTGCACAGAGGAGTACCGTCAAAGATATTTCAATTCTTTCTGCAGAAATAACATATCAAATTCTGAAAAGTTCGGAAAATATTGATTTGAGGCAAACTGTTTACATTCCACATCCTAGCCTATATAGTATTAAATTCCCAATAAAGTCTGTCGTCTTAAATCCTCCAGAAAATATTTAAAGAAACACAGTTTCACATTTCAAGTCCAATAACATATTTCAGGAGTAAAGTTTCGCAAATATTTTTCATCTTTTTTCCCACTTTTTTTGATAATTTTTAACTTTTTAAAAAATGGTGGATGCAAACTAAGCTGTTATTTAAAGCCTAATGGGACTGAAAAAAAAAGCCACCTGTTGATGCATATTCAGTTGTTGACTATTACTGGTAGAATTGAAGAATCGGATTTGTTTCTGCTCAAAATAGCTAAAAATAATATAAAAGATGCCTTTTCCCTTATTGATTATAATTTTTTTGAAGGAAAAATAAACATGTTTTAACACTTTTTTTGTCGTACAAGCATATAAATTACACGCTTATTTAGGTAATTAGATTCAATGAATATCTTGTTATGAAGTAGTAATGAATGAATTTTAGGATCGATGTTGTTATTGAGAAATAGTTAGATTGCGAAATCGGCACCTGAATCCGCACTTGCTAAATTTCCATTAATAATTTGAGAATGTTTAACCAGCTAAAGAAAAATTTCTTCTAGGCCTTATACGATGCATTTTTGGTGAAACCAGGGCTTGTGAATGAGATTCTCTATCTAAGCATTATCACATTATATGATTTAATTTCTACCTAAGATGAAGATTTGAACAAACAACGAAAACTGAAAAATCTTTCTTTCGCTATTGTTTCTAAAGGAGGATTTTAATATTTATTTTTCATTAAATAATGCAGAAAATATTAATTAAATTTACCAAGGCAAATTTATTAACTATTATATACTTTAGGAGAACCTTAAATACAGAAATGAATTTTTTTGGCATGGCGGTTGTTTCTCTCTTTTCGGTAAAGCCGTGGTGGCTTGGTGGTAAGAGCTCATGCCATGAGGCGTAGGGTTTTAGGTTCAGAACCCGATTTGACCGAAGAACCGTCTTGTAAGGGGTTTTGTTGCACGTTAAATCCCTCAGGGCCAAAAGTCCTAATGCTAGTGTGGTGTGGAGAGGGGAGAGTGGTACAAGCTCAGGTGTTATCCCCGTCGTCTGATCGGGTTTAAAAATTACGAGGTCCATCCCAAAATAGCCCTAGTATTGCTTTACAATGGGCCTTAATAATTAAACTAAAGTAATATCTCTTTTCGGTGGGTGCTTTCAAGTTGTAGGAATGAATTACTATAACTCTAATGATGGGACATGCATTTAATGGAAAGGAATGTTTCATATATGATGATGACCATAGAATTCAACCCAAGTTTTCATCGCCAAGCTATCATGTTATTGGTCATGTATATTTTCATACTTCATTCACGTCGTATTGTATAGTTATGGCAGTACTTTTCTGAGATAGTTACCGATAAATAAATTCCTTGAATTGGTCATGAATTCATAAATAAGATGTTGTTGTACGCGTTAGCCTATTCTAAATTCCACTCAAGGAAGAAGCTTTATTAATGGAGCCATCGCCGATGACGGGCTATACACACTCAGAGGGAAACTTTTGTTTTAAACTGTTTTTGAAAACCTTATTGAATTTTTTAGTCTCAGGGATAAATATTTATTTGTTGTCAGCTTATCCTTCCTTATGACTTCCTTATTTATTCAATGTTTATCTTTATATTGATTGATTAAATTATTAAATAAATTAAAAATATAAAATTTGCAAAATTTGTCTGAATTATTTTAGTTGATAATATTATTACTGCGATCCTGAATTAATTTCTATATAACACAAATATTTATAAACATTTTCAATTATCTTTGCATTAAGTCATTGAGCAGACTCTCAGACCCACCACGAAGGCACACGGATTAACCATAGGAGCTGAGTAGGAACTGTGGTTGGGTCCCAATGGCCATCACCGGTCACGGTACAATTCTTCCCGAAGGAAGTATGTCCCGTCATAGATGGAAGGAGCCTAATCCCCACCTATTAATGTACCAAACGGGTTGGAGAAATCCAACCACTATACCGGAAGCATCTCATCCCCAATTACGAGGTGTTTCTCCCGGGGGTATCTTTCCAACAAAGCAAATCATTATTTTTCTATAGCTTTTTTTACAGTAAATTATTTAACTGAATCTATAATAGATTATAACCCAAAATTTTAGGGCCATAATTGCCTACTAACTGAATGGAGAGTGGTAGTTCCTAGATCTGACTTCATTGAGATTTCCACTTGAGGTCTGATGTCTATCTGCTAGTGTGGTGTTGAAGTCCGCAGTTTGAGTCTTTCTCCTCCCGTCATCATAGTTAGAATATCTAGGTTAGTTCTAATAGTCCTCAGATAGTATAAAAATAGATTATGATCTAATAAGAATTAGTTTACAAAATCATACAGAATAAATAAATTTTTTCGTTGTCCACATGAGAAGAACCAGTGCCTCAAATTTCTGTCACACGCACGCCCTCCCCCCCACAAACACTGTAAAAAATGATGACTTATCTCTAACTGAATGTCGAACTAATTAAAATATTTCATAGGCTTATTTTTCAAATCATAAACTTTGGAAAAGCCTTCATATTTATTTTTTAATTTAATTAAGTACTACAACAACTGTATTTATAATAACATTATTTGAAACGGCTGTTTAAAGTTTTGTTATATTCGGCTAAAATTTCCTAGGTTAAATATATTTATATTCTTAAAATAAACAATTGAGGCAAAAAAAAGATTATTTTCGTGAATTTGTTAGCAAAATTCAAGAATCAGAGGATATACAAATGCATCGGTTTTATATTATAATATTTATTTTTGCCTAATAAGATATATAACAATTTCAGTAAAAAACTATAAAATCTTCTTCATAAATCTTCTCATTTTCCCATAAAATGTTATTCCTTATTGCTTACTTTAATAAGCTATAATTAGATAAAAAATAGTATACGTTATTTATCATTTTTATTTTATTTTATCTTAATTTGATTGTAACTTAAACCATATTCAAAATAAAGTACCTGTAATTAACTACTGCTTTTTTTCCTTTTACAGAAAAAAAAAAGATTTTTTTAAGTATAAGAATAGCAATGAAATTTTATATATCTGTAGTTTTTTCTATCAAGCAATTAGCTTATAGTTATTTTTTCCATATTACAAGAACTAACTAGGACATTTGATGCCACACAAATTACTTTTTTAAAGAATGTTTCATCTTCATTAAAATTTTTTATGGTGTATCTCCAGCAAGAATAATATACTCGTTAGTTTGGAAATATAGCTTTTTTGTGAATGTTTTCAGTTAAATTTTTTAATATCCTTTTAATTAGATTGATAAAGGTTAGATTTATTGCTTTTTCAACGTATTTTCAATCTTATTTCAATGTAATTGTTTTCCCCCAATCAGTTACTGATAGCATAAATTAAAATATTTTGTATGATAATGAATTTAATAAAAAACCATGAAATAGGATATAAATTTATTTTGCCGTTAAAGTTATATTTTTTGTTTTAATTAACTATTAAAATTCTGAAGTTTTTGCAAATTAGTTTGAATTTAAGATAATTGAAATAATTTTTTTTTCTTCATCAAAACTGAGCAACGGTTTAGTGTATATAATCAATAAATATAATATTATTATCTTCAAATTACAACTATAGTGTTCTACTAAAGTAAAAATTTTGTATAATCTGTTCTTAAATCTGTGATTAAATAAAATAAGTCAATGTTGCTAAGTATAAAAAATGGTTGAGTGTTTGAAATTTCTAAATATAAGGCATAGTATTGAAAAATTATATCACTATAATTAATCTTCAGATTAAAAATATTTTAAAACAGAATCGGGAAACTATTGTTGGAGTATTAGCTGCAGAAAAATAATTAAACAGAGTTATTAATTAATTATTATAAACTAATGGATGTATGAAATATTTAGAAAGGAAAGTTTTTAACTGTTGTCTCCCTAAAAAAATCAAATTTGAAATAAAAAAAATGTTATGCCCACATTTGAAATATAAAAATTATATGAATAGTTGTTTTTATATTGTGGAATTGTCTTTTTTTATACACATTTTTTTTTGAAATCCATAAACATCAACAACGGAAAAAACTGCTTTAAAATTATGTAGGCTAATGTCCGAATTTCACCTTAGCTAGATGTTTAATGAAAATTGTAATTGTTAGTTTAGTATATAACTTTTTTACATAAATATAGCATTGCTCACTTTTAAACGGATATAAATAATTCTCTAAAGTACCGTGAAAATGTAAATTTTGGATTGGAAACTTCAAATTTCTTATTTTTTTAATATGTGAATTATAAGACTTAAGAGTTATAGACACTTCCGCCTGTTCATGGGATCAATTGGTTTTGAATATTTTTCTTTCCTGTCTTCATTTGCTATAAATTTAGTTAAAAAGGGGATGAAAGAAAAATTTAGATAAATGATCTACATAGTGATATTTTCACTACTTGATTAAGTCTTTAATTAGATTTTAAATTCCTTGTAAGGTTGTTATGAAATCTTATTGAATATAAAAGTATTCGGAATTTCGTCATAATTCGGAATTCATAAAATTTACGTTAAAAGTAAAAATGTCATTCGATTTGAATAAATGTTATCAATAAAAACTAGTTAATTGCATTTTAACAACTATATATTTGTATAATTTCCAAATTTTCTAATTGAAATTCCTATTTTTTGTCTTTTAAATAAATATATATTATGAGAAATCTCCTGTTATATATATTTGGAGATATATTAGGAAAAAGGTATACAGAAGTTACATTCTATTCAGAGTTACTTTTTTAATACTTTCTTTCATTCAAGGTTTCATTTCATTACTTAATACCATAACTTTGTTGTTAGAAAAAATAATATCTTTTTTAAATTTTTTTCTTTATTAGAAATGAAAAAAGATTAAATAGGAATTCAAAATCTATATTTTTATTTCCATACTTTTATTGTAACTAAATAAAAGATGAGTAATATTTCATGGCTTACATAATTAGAAATCTCAGATAAATTTTTAAAAAAAATATTATTAATGTAACAAGCTGTAATTAAGAATTTTGGGAAAAATTGAAAAATCGTAACTTAATTAATGCTTATAGATACCTGATAATTTGAATGTGACATGATAGACACTTATTTTCTGAAATATTTTTTTATAATTGGTACATTAGTAACATTTTATTGAATTACAAGTTTATGCTTTTAACAAAAGGCGTACGAATTTATTTTTGGCAATTTTAAAATATCTTTTTATTAAAAATAATTTTAAGGAAGAAAAAAAAATACTGAAACTTTTATATAATTTAATGTAATTATTTTTTTCTTCAAATTTGTGAAAGTCTAGTAATATTGTATTATATATTCAAAGATAGTTCTTTTTGTATTTCATTATTCATATACTTTAAGCCTTATAAATTTTGGGCATTTGTGTAAATTTTTTTAATTGAAATTATTTTATTTATTGTTTTTTCTTTATTTGGTGTTTTAATAAATAATATGAATTATTTACAAAGATTTAAATCTTAAATAAACCAGTGAAACGGAAACTCTTATTTAATGTTAGGAATTCAAATTTTTAAATAATTATATCTCATCCGCTGTTTAGTCAAAAGTACAAAATATGCCATGTATTTAAGTTGCTTTAGTGTAGAGAAATATTCAAAATCGAATGGCTATGTTTAAAAAAATTGTGATTCAGTGAATTTCAATATAGAGACGACCCCTTACAACAAAAAATATATTTCATACGCTTATAGTGACTTATAACATATATCTATATCGATAAGCATTTACCACTTCATATTGGGATAATTACTTTTGGAGTAAATAAAAGTGTTTGGATACTTTTCTACTTCACACATGTGTGCAGGACTCAGAAAAGCGTTATTAAGAGAGAGTCACTCTACCCTGAAGTTCCTGAACTCAATCTGTCGGGTACCTTGATAGGGCCCCCCTCTCAGAGTTGATATCGTTATCACAATGCCTCCTTCTTTTATGACAAAATGCTTTTCTTATAATCTGAAAGCGATATCGCACTTACCGTTGAAGAAATAATGAGGGCAAATGTGATGTCTGAAATAATTTTTATAAATAAAATAATGGTGATATCGAATGTCTGTAATCTAATTAGCTGTTGCTCTATGGAAAGGAAAAAAAACCGTTTGATTTTTATAATTGGATTGTTTTGATTTTGATCTGGTTGTTATGTTTGTTTATGAGTTGAATTCTTGTTAGCTAGATTTAAGCCCAATAACCTCGTTATGCATCAAATTGATTTACAAAATATGTTGAAATGTGCTTTATTTTTTGCTTAGCATATTGAAAATTTCAAAAGTGTTTAAAAAATTAAACTCGGACTTACTAAATAAATACTTTTGAAAAATTCTAATTTAATCTTAATTAATTGAAAAAATAAATTTTAACTATAGATCTAACGTGAATTCTCCCCCCCTTTTGTGCATGGACCCAAGTCTTTATATGATAATGGTCAGAACCAGTGTTGAAAAAGGCTTTGTATTATTGTACTGAATAGTAAATATATTAATTATCTGCTTTAAATTGTAATTCAATTATTTTCCACATTTTTTACAAAAATGTTTGTTTACTTTTCTCAATAGTATTACCACTTAATATTTCTGCTGCGGATTCAAAGTTATTAATATTATAAATTCCGAAAATGTTGAAAAAAATATGTAAGCGTACACAATTTCAAATGAAGAAGTGAGTCAAAATTCTGTCAAGACAAGCATGGAAAAGTTTAAAAACCAACGTTTCATTTGTTGGACAGCTATATTTTTCTATCTATCTAGCTTTCTTCTTTTTGTAGTTATCATGTTAACTGATATTCAAACAGATGGACTTTCTCTGAACAGATTTTACTCAAAATTTGATAGAAAACTCCAAATTTGCTATAAAGACATTATACAAATATCCAATCGCTTAGCTCAAAACTTTTTTTTTTGAGTTATTTTTTTCTTAGGTAGTCAGACAAGTGGGTATTTTCCAAAAATTTTGTTTTTTGAATACATGGTAGCATGAAATCTAAGATTAGTCAAAATTTCAAGTTCGAACTTTTTCACAATTATCCTACTTTCTCTATGTTAGATATATGAAAAAAAGTTATGAATCGATGTTGATTAACACTTTAAGTTTTGTAGTAAAATTGAAAAAATAACTGTCGTTTAAGTTAAAGGATTTAAATATTTCTTAATTCCGTAGAAAACTCTTAACTCCAAGTTAAAACTAAGAACTTTTTTGTATCCTGACACATATCCTGATATACAATAACGTCTAGATGAGGAATACGTAAAAAAATAATGGTAATCATTACCATATAAGTAGCAACAAATTCTCACTACCCGAAATGTTGACTCTAAAAACTTTCTCCTCATTAGTTTCAGGTATTTCATTAGGCGCGAACAACTTTCGCAGTCCGTGTTATCCCATTATTATGTCTTCTTTCCTTTTGGCGACAAAGTTTGTTTTCAGAATTTTTCTTTCTGAAAACAGTGACAGTTATGATTGATATTGTTCCCTACAAGTGAAAATCTTTTTTAGAAGCACATTTTCTTGAAGTATTATCTTGAGATAATAACCTTCGTAACAAGAGGATTGTCGTATGGTGTGCATTGTATGAATTTCAGTTCTGAATATATATACTGTATCCAGTTGACTTCAGCCTAGTCTGATAATCTGAAACTTCATTAAAAGCTTATTATCGATTATTAAACGCTTATTAAACGATATTAACTAATGGGGATGTACTATAAGGTAGAAATGTGCCGACATCAGAATTTTTAGAATTTCGGAATAAACCTAATTATTGAATCTGGATAGTTAAGGGGATGTGAGAAAGCTGCTCTGGTACTTTTCCGTTAGCAAAAAATCTCCAACGAAATGCGACAGAATTCTACATTATTTGGCGATTTTTCGCTTTAAAATCACTGTAAGAAATTTGGCTGAATTCTACATTATTTGGCGATTTTTCGGTGCATCCTAGCTAATGGAAAAGTACCGAGGCTTCTCATTGTTTAAAAGATACAGGCTAGAGACATATAAAAATGGTATGTATATATGCTTTCAGGAAAATAATAAGACCGAAGAAAATTTTTTTTAATGAGAGAACATAATATTCTATACGTATTGAATAAACTACAGGCATCAGTTTATGAAACTGACAGGAGGTAACAAGGTGTAATAGTAATAATGTATTCAACAGGCTAAACATACAATACCATGCAAAAAATATGCAACTTAACTCAAAATTCATTATTTAAAAGATTAAAATAAAATCTGTTGTGCATATTTCAACGTATCTTGTCAGAACATCATTTCTTGAACGGCCAAACACCAAGTGCTCGTGCAAATTAAATTATGTTTTTATCCATTTTTATTGTTTCATTGAATGAGTCACTTTAGTACTACCAACGATCCAAAAAACTTTGTATTGCATTTATTGTTTAAAAAAATATCACATTTCCTATTGATTTCATTTCATATAATCAAGTGCTCAAAACCGACATTTTTCTAGGTTTTATTTGCTGTAGTCATTAACATATTTTTTTTAAATCAGAGCTTTTGTAAATGGGATGGCAACGCGGTATTAAAAGCTAGTTTTTTGAGATGCTCATGCAGATAATAAAATTTTTGTTTCACCTACGGATTTTTGGTGACACCGAAAACCTCATCCGAAAAAACAACATCATGCTCTGACATTCAATAATGTTAACAAATTATGAGATTCTAGCAGTCACAGTGGATAAGGTATGCAGTTGAAATTCGAGATGTATTTCAAAATATATTATTACACGATTGTAAAGTTGCTTTACAGCGTGGTTAGTTGAATCACCGGAAAGACCGTTGCGCTATCAACTCTGTGGGAGATGATGAAGTGCCGCGTCAACAATCGCAGAGCTTAGCAAGAAATTCACAGACCATTTGGCAACTTGGTAAGGAAGTTGGCGACAAAATAGATATTGCTGGAAACTTTGAGAAATTTAACGATTCATCCAATATGAACTGAGAAATACATCGGACACAACTGAATTCTCGACAGGTAACAAGTCGTCTTGAGGATAGCGAGACAATGGTTGAATAGTTCATCGTTGTGTGGAGCTCATGTGAGTACTGAACTGAGCTGTGTCCTAATCCTATTGTCTATTGTGGAATCAGTATCATGTAGTGTGGGGGAGTAGCCGGTTATGTTGTATTGAGTCGACAGTTGGACACATCTAAAGCGAGAAGTCAGTGGGGAATTTCACCCGTTTGGAGAGACCACAGAGCGAATCTCCGAGGATCCCCTCTCCTGCTGGTTTCTGTCTGGCTACTTTGTATGCTCTGGTCGATTTCTACTTTTGTGCTAGTGTCTGTATGCATTCGCTGTCTTTGCTAGTGCCTTCGTGTCGAATAAATGCCGTTGTACTTTTCCACTGTAGTTTCACACTATACCAAATCAAATTTATTGGTTTAGTAGTAGTAGCAGTGGAAGTAACCCGTAACAATATATTATAAATTAGAACAAATAATCGGATTTTATATGATTGAAAAAATAATGACAAAAAAATTTCAAAGGATAGCAATCGCTTTTAAACATTATTAATAAAAAACTATGGAATCAATGAAAAACCATTAAATGTTTTTAAGTATTCATTAATAAATGAATACTGAGTGTACCTATCTACCACACCAGAATCTGTCTGAAAAGCAATATTAAACATGTTTATTTATTATCTTTTCTTTGTTTACCTGAAATGAAATTTATATTGCAGAAAAAAAAATCGAGTTGCAGCGTATATTATGAAAGATAAACATCAACACACACAAAAAAAAACCCTATATGTAGTGAATCATAAATTCAATATAAAACACAGTAAATATTTAATTTATTATCTAAAAACGTAAAAAATTAGAATTTAGTAATATAAACTTTAAAAATATTAAAAAGTTTGCAAGAGTTTTTAAAAACTAAATGCATTAGGAGTACATCAACTATTTAAGCATTCAACTTATTAAAATTAAAAAGAAAATACTAAAAGCACTTTAGAAGTTTAAAAGATAAATGCATTAATTCCAAAAAAAAAAACAGCAAAAAGCACATGAAGAGTATAAAAACTGAAAATATTTGATTTTAGAAACCGACAAAGAACATCAAAAATTAATCCTTTAGGGATGTATTGGAAAGAATATATAAAATATTAAAAATAAGTTTTTGAAAGATTATTTTAATTGAATAATTTATAAAATTTCCATTATTAATGTATGTTAGTTTGGTAAGTACACTTTAAAAAATTGATTTTATAATTTGAAAGCTAATTAATTAATCTTAAATAATTTGATTTTAACTAAGAAAAGAATTTAATTTTATGTATAAAATAAGTATAAGGTCAAGTGTATATATATATATATATATATATATGGAACAAGCTCTATGAAGGATAAAAATATATTTATCAAGACTTCATAAAATCCATGCCAATAAAATCTTTTGAAAATTTTCGAATATTCCTCTCCAGTTTTCGTAATTTGATATATTTTTCGGAACTATTAATGAACTACGACTTTTTTTTTAATTTTGTCTTCAAATATAATGAGTGAATTTATTATTCCCTATTATTCAAGGAATTCCCCGAATTATTTGAAAACAATAACAAGCCAATTAATGAAGGAATTGAGGTTATACATAAATATATTAAACTATTTAAGATATTGATAAAGCCATTTGATCATGCATAATTAATTATTTCTAATGAGTTATTTAAAATTCTATAATTTGCTGATCACAACTTTACTGAAGATTCTTTAATCGTTTTCTGTAAAAGTATTTATAATTAAATTATATGTTAAGAATTTGTATTGCTTAGAAATGTATTTATTCCACTAAATTGGGCTAATGATCTAAATTATAATGGTAATTAAATACATTCAGTAAAATAACTTTTCGTAAAATTTTACAGACTGTTTGCAGAATTTGTCAAATATGAAAATTTAATACATAATGGAATGTATTATTCGTTTAATTCAATACCAAGTTACATTATATTAATTACAGTTTAGTCGGAAAATATGAATTAATTTTATGATATTTTTTTTCTTTCAGAAGGTTTTTTTTTACTTTCTAGCATACATTGTATAGAGAAAGTATTGTAATCATCAAAAAAATTTAAGCTTGAAAATTTGACGAATCTCCGCGTTTCAGATTTTCCCGCATTAAAAAAATACTTTTTTGGAAAATGGTTGTCCGTCTGTCTATTTATGAGAAAGATAACTCAAAAACTGTTTGAGATAGAATGAAATTTTGTATAAGGTCCAAATTTGTAGATAGTTGTAGATTTCTATAGAATCTTCCCAAAAGTCCGTCTGTCAGGAAGTTTTTATATAAGTTAGCCCGATAATCTCAAAACGAAAAGAGCTGTATAGATAAGATTCGATACATATTGTTCCGAAAAATTCTCACCGGGTTCGTTCTAATAGTGGGCCTATCTTGTGATAATAAGTAGGGCTAAGTGAAAACAATAATGACGTTTATTTACGCACGAAGATAATAAGACAAAAATGACGAATACGTAGACTACAAATATGTACATCCAAGACGAATACAGGATAGCACGCTACAGCAGATAGAACTCACAAGTAGTAATCGACCATAGCACTCAAGCGGGAAGACAAAATTCTGCATAGGAGGGTTTTTTCGAAACTTCGAACTACAGGCTTTCCTAACGGTTGAAGATCTCACTGACTCCTCACTTTAGCTGTCGACTCACTAGCATACACTGGTTACTCCACACACTATACGCCGCTGTTCCTAAGCAGACAATGGGACTCGGCCCACAACAGTTCAACATTCGCTTGAACTACACTTAACGTTGGCACTCCACCGTTGTTTCGCTATTATTTCGAAGACCCGTAACTTGTTTTCTACTCCAAATCCTCTTCCTGTTCAATTCCATTCACACATCCACACCGCAGCTTTTAGCCTTTAGAACTCGCCTTGAGTTCACCTTCCAAGGTCCGTTACTTGTAGAATTCCTCCAGCACAGAAGAACGATGTGTACTATGAGACACACCAAATATTACTCAAGTCCATCAAGAATAAAAGTCCTGGGCTACTCATGGAGAGCGTGGTTATGCTCCATGATAACGGGCGTCTCTAGATTCGCAAGTAAGTTCCCACTGACCAAGTTCAAGTGGGAGAAGCTCGACCATCCACCCTACAGCCCAAACATTCCCCCCTTCGATTTTCATCTTCTTGGTACCCTGAAAACACATTTGAAGGGAAGCGCTTCAACTCGGACGGTGAACTCAAGCACGCTATGAAGGACTTGGTATCGCCGTGTCTACGGTAATTCTTTTTCACCAAGGAATTCTTCGACTCAGTAATCAATGGGATCGTTGTGTTCAGATCTATGGTGTATATATATAAAAAAAAATCTTCATTTATAGCCACAATGCCGTTTCGTACCTTTATATTTGAAGACCGCTTGCACTATTAATTGATTTTACTTAGGAAATCGTCATCTAATGCAATGCTAATAACATTAATCATCTCAGGAAGTACAAATACCAGCTATTAAGTTTTAAAACTTTTGTTAATACGCTTAAGAAAATCAATAGATATTAATTTTGCATTCTAATCTAAAAGGCATTTATTTCGTTTCCTATAATTCTCGTAGGTTGGAAGATGTAAGCAATTAAAATGTCATAAAATATATTTAAAAGTGTAAAACTGTTTTCAAGGCAAACTTTTTTAATGTATTAAATAGCAATTGAAATTTTTGAAAATTATTTCCTAAGTTTTACTTTTAAGAATTATTATTCATCTGCATGACTATATAAGGCTATCACATTTAAAGATTCAGAGTACCAGTCGAATAAATGGATCGATGAACTAAATTAAACTAATAACTAAAATAATCGATTTAGTTAATAAGCTCTAAAAATATGGAAATAGGGCATCATTTTAGAAAATACACATATAAACACATTTTCAAAGCTATATTGCATCAAACAGTAAGTAGAAAATCGATATTTCATTTTTACAATCATATCTAAAGTAAAATTAAATATTTGTGTTTAAAAATTGGTGCTATTACACAGAATTACTGAATTTATGATTCAACGAAAAGCAAAACATATCTATTCGAAGCCCATATATTAATTTTTTAAAGGGAGCTCTGACATTCTAGTTACTTCCAAACTATTTGTTTATCCTGTTTATCATA
>JAOUZG010012033.1:1055475-1081488 GCA_026289955.1 Argiope argentata | reverse complement strand
TTTTTTTTTCTCGGTAATATTGAAGTATTTCAGGGAAGAAAAGCGATGAAAACCCTCTGGGCCACAGTTGCGTTTGAATATAAAATATGAAATCTCGAATCGATTATTATTTATTCTATTCGAGAGGCATCCTGCGGAATTTGTTTCTTGCAGCATTTTCTGGAAAACGAAATGGACTATTTTACTTGGAAAAAGAATATTTTTGTTATGTATAAATAAGTTATTTTGCTTTTCTGTTGAGTATACCGTTTATGTATTTATTATGTAGTGAATACTAAATTAATATATAATACTACGTAATTAATATTTTTCGGTCTGCCATAGAAAAGTTCTCATTCAAGTTTAATATAATAATTCAGTGATTCAAAAAGTGTTTGGGGCAATGAATTATATGTTATTAATTAAAAAGCCTTTGATTGTAGCATTTTAAGAATAAATGTTTGATACGTTGCTATAATTAATGGCATTTTAAACATGCAGGTTTCAATTACGTTTGTGGAAATTATTTTATTAGTTGGATGCTCTTTTAGATTGAATTTTTCTTTTAAAATATATAAATTTTATAGTATTGATAATAAAATGTTCCAAATTCGAATTTAGCATGTTGTAATATTAATGCATTTTTAAAATGAAAGGAAGTTTAAGTTCGAAAGTAATTTTTAATTCCAGTTGGAGCTAATTTTGTTTCTCGTTTGGCACAATATTTTTAAAGATGAGTTTTGAATAAATATGAATTAATCCAAATAAGATAAATTCTTTTACTGGTTTTTACCAACTCTGCTCCGCTCCTGATAGAAATCTTTACACTACAAATTGTAATATAATTATATATAATAACTTAAAATAATTATATGTAATTTCGAATTTATAATAACTTATAAATTCAGAAAGTTAAAAAAAATTAGTATTTTTGAAATATGTAAAATAAGCAGCAAGTTCAATGTGAATGTACGTTACTTAAATATAGCTCGACTGCCATTTCCATATTTTTATTATTTTTAATTTTGGTCACTATTATCGTAAGAAAACAAATCAGTGATATCCTAAGATTGAAAATAATATCCATTGAATGATCGATTGTTTGAGATGGTCGTTATATTCCTTCCCCCAAACCCATAATATTCTAGAAATGCTGTTCTCTGAATTCCGAAAGTCTTATAATAGCCTATTTAAAAAAAATACAAATTTATTTTAATGATGAAAATTTAACGTTTATCATTTCTTTCCAAAATTGATTATTTTAATATAATCTTAAATAGCAGAAAAGCTTTTATTACAGGCATATGATTTAAATATCAATCTATAATCTTTACTTGATTTTCCCTCTTGCGTAATACATAAGTGGAATTTCAAAAAAATTCTACGAGTTTATGAATAAAATTGAAATATGTTTGATACGTTGCTATAAAATATGATACGTTGCTATTTTTCAAGTTTTATTTATTATTTCTCTATTTAAGCTATTTTAACACTACGGTTCATTATAGAGTTCTTTCTAACTTCTAAACAACACATTTAAGAGAAAGATTGTCTGTACGGCTGCCCGATAAGAAATGAACGCGATAATTAAAAAAACATTAAGAGATATCCAAAACTTGGTATTTTAGTAAAGCTTTGAAAATATAACTTTGTATAAGAGTTGTAACGTAATCTATTTTAGTTTATCGATTTAAGTCTACACTTTTACATTCATGTAAAATCTATAACTTGTGTGTGTGTGTGTTTATATTATAACACTCGCCTATGGCCAAGCTCACTGAGATAGTCAGCGATTTAAGCCTAATCAGCGTCTCTTGTTTGTAGTAGCGCTAACTTAGGTCCAAGAGTACTTCCTTTGTTACTCGCTCATCACATTCTCTTGTAAAGCCCCTTTTTACATGGGCGGAGGCACATCCACACGCCTTACAAATAGAAAAACAACCATGTTGTTTTCTATTTGTAAGGCGTGTCCGAACCGGGACTCGAACCCGAGACGTCCAGATCAAAGGGAAGAAACTCTACCGCCTTGCCAGGATGCCGGTGACTTATAAATTAAATGTAGGGACTAAAATAAATGAATTAGAGGTCTTATTTTAAGACTGACATATTTTATCAGATATTTATGTTTTACGTCAAATACAGTTTTAAGGAGTTCATAGTTGGTATAAAAGGAGTCCGAAATACTCATTTGAATTTTAATGCTTATGCAGTAATCATATGTTAGCAATTAATAGGCAAAGATCGCATGGTAAATTGAGTAAAAATACTGGATTCATGTCGAAAGCTCATCTGCCAGGAATCCATTTTATATTTTCCCTTAAGTAGCTGCTTAATCTGTCTAATTTCAAATGCTCCACTTCTTTTTCTCGCTGATAGATTTGATTCAAAATCTGATACAATTGGAACAATTTAAGTGTAAATATTTCATGGGAAAAGTTCCCCCATGTAACATATCGTGTTAGACATAAACATGAATATATACGGAATTCAAATATCTGGTGTGTTCTGCATAAGATTTTTCTCATATGCATCCAATTGTATGTTGTGTTTTGTTTTACATAGAAAGCTTTGTTTTATCGAATAGAGAATATATTTTAGGATCAAAATTTTTTTGGTTTTTAACAAATTGAACTGATGCCAAATTTTATTCTTTTATTCATCGCCAAGTGTCGTTCTCCACGTGACTATAATATGAAATTACGACTTTGGTCTTAAAACAGCCCTTGCATTATTTTAACCTTTTTACAACGGAAAAGCCTTTTTTTTGCTGTTAAATACTAGGAATACTAAGGAATATAATTGCCCATTTTGCTAAAAATATTATTATTATGTTGAAACGAGACATAATTTATTCAATTAATTCATTTTGATTTTCGTATACGCGTGCATAGACGGACAATTTACTTTTTGAATTACGCGATTCATAATTTAACAAAATCTGTCAGAAATCTAAATTTAAGAATAAATATCAAATTTCTATATCTTATTAGGTGCAACTATTATGTTTATTTATATATGTGGATAGAGGGTTAAAATTTCAAAGTATTGTTTTTTAAATCAGGAAAGTCAAAATGTGAATTTTCATGTGAAGTTGAATTTTTCATTATTATAATAGTTTTTTTTACCCTAGAAAGTAAAATTTGCTAGTTTTTTTTGTACACAAATTACAAAATGCCCTTTTAGGATTTTAAATATAAAAATTCTGAAAATGAAAGTTTTGGCTATTATGATGCGGCAATACTTTAAAAAAAAGTATATTTGTTTTTCAGACAGGTGAAAATAAAATATAGCTTTCAAATTTTAAAACAGAATTGATTTTTCTAGAAAAACACATTAGAGTGATATAACAATACGACAATTGCCCTATTAAATAAAATAGACAAATAAACTAAAAATTTCACTCTCGACTATCTTTCGAATTCTCTTTCGAACAATTTCTCTCATCGGATGTCGTACGGTTTCTCAGAATTTTCATCCCAAAGATAACCCGTGGACTGTTGGAGTGTGTGGGAGGTTCTATTGTTTCGAATGCAATCTGTTGGGCAGCCTGTGTGGAGGGGGCTGCAGCAACAGGCGTTTTCGTAGGGGCGCGGGAGTCGCTTCTAAAAGTGATATCCGAGCGGTCCCTTTTCAGTTCTCTGGAATCAATCGACGCGGTGCCCACTGCTCTGCTTCCAAGCCGAAGACACTGTCATCAGGTGAGAAGACAGACGATTCTTAGGTGGCTTCAGGTGGGTACTGCTCTTTTCGAAAAAAATTTTGTTCGAAAATTGGGTTATGTGTGTGTGTGGGGGGGGTGAAAAGTAGAATTTATTAGGTAATATATAATTTTCGGATTTGTAAAAAATGTTATGATTTGAAGAAGAAAAATTTGATCTGAGGATAAAGATAAGAATATTTTTTGTTTTTCATTTTTTTTCTTAAATAAATGAGCTTTAGAAATCATAAACTTCACAGTGACTATAATTAAATATTTTATTGACTCTTAATTAATAAAAATTTAATTAGTGAAGCATTTTAATACTTAAATGGATTTTCATAATATGTGATAAATTAAGATAAATATTCTAAAAGAAAAATGTTATTTCATAGAATAACGTTTACACAATTTAATATATTAAAATAAAATTCGATTTCTAAAGAGTAACTTTTTTTCTTTCTATATTTCTATTTAGTAAAATTGAAAAATTTAAATTTTCGATTTCCTAAAAGTTAAACTCTTTTTTTTTCTTTTTTATTGTTTTTATTTCGTAAAATAAAATTTTAAAAAAGTATATAACAATTATTAAAATAATACCTTAATTTTATTTATATTTATTCTTGCATGGTATTAATAAACTACGTACTGTATTTAAAGTTTCATTATTTGTGTTAAATATTTTTTAAAAAATAATCTTAAAGAAAAACATTTATATTGCAAAAGAATATTTATGCACTTTAGAATATTAAAATAAAATTTGATTTTTAAAAAGAAACTTTTTCTTCTTTCTAAAGTACTATTTTGTGAAATTAAAAAAAAACAACATAAATTCCTAGAAAAATTACAATTTATAAGGAAGGTTTTCGAAATTTTAAAGAAATAAAACTTTCGTTTGATTAAAAAGAATATATTTTCTTCAGCGGAAATAAACATATCCTTGAGAAAGAAAGTTTTGTTTTGATATTTATCAAATTTTGAGTACATATAATTTTCAGTATACACTGAAGTGTGTCGCGATATCATTTCATATATAAGATAGCAATTCTAGTTAAAATGTAAAAAATTTCTTTTTAAAAGTTTCTTCTTAGTTTAAAAAACTTAATATAAATGCCCCTAAAAAATTAATCGTTTTTAATTAGAAAATTCTCATTTTTCTGCACATTCCTTTTTTAACGGGTTTGTTTTTATTAATAGCATATATAGAAAGAACCAAGAGTATGTATTATCTCAATTTTTAAAAATATGTTTGATCAGTAGATTGCAGGTATAATTTTTTAAACAAGTTTTTTTAGAAAATTCAATTCAGAATTTATAATTTAAATGAGCATTTTTATTAACCTACGAACTTAAAATTAAAAAAAAACTTAGCGACTATTTTAAATGCTTATTTCAAAAATAATTTTTTAATATTTTATTTAAAAATTTTGTTAATACTCAATTTTTTAATTGTACACTTTGTCTCATTGTTATTGGGTTATAATTATATTTAAAATTAGGAAATTGAAATTCTCAATCAATTACATTTTAAACTGCGTAGCCATGTTTTACTATGTAGCAGGAGTTCAGTTACATTTTTAAAACATAGTTTACTTACGAAATATGTGTACTGTCTTTATCTATAATCAATGTTCTTAAAAATATATTTATTAGGACTTTAATTATGATTTTGCTTCATTGCTTGTATAGTGAAATATAATTTTATCTCATAGTTACAAGAAATGTACATATTAATTATATAACTTCAGGAAATTATTATAAGTATAATACAATTTTACGTGATAGAAACCTTCGAAGTTGATTAAGAAATTTAAGGGATGCTATGGGAAGTTACAAGAAAATAAATGATATTGTAAATTATATTTTGAATGGTCTTTAAAGGATGCATATATTTAAGAAGGTCAAATTATTTTTCATTCTAGTTAAAAGTATTTTTACTAATTTTTGTGTGTACTTATAATATTCCTACTATATAATGTATTTAGCATTGTTATTAAGATCAAGCTGAAATTGTAAAATTCTGTATTTCACTTTTGATGTGGTAAAATAAAGTCACATTCAAATTTAATCCTTTAAATGCATCGTTTTTTTTTTATTAATCTAATTATATGGTGTGTTCCAATTTGAAAAATGCTCTATTTTACTAATTCAACTAAGATTCGATAGAATACATTTTGTTTATGGATTATTTCTAATTTTTGTATCAAATTATATTGTCTTTAAATTATTTAATTTAAGCTTTTAAGTTTGAAAAAGACTAATTCGTTTTTCTTAAGACTCAGGGACAGGTTGATTAATGAGATAAGAAATAAAATGCCAAATTCAGCTTTTCTCAAATTATAATATTGTCTACCATCTGCTTTTGAGTTTCCATCTCTTTAAAATTGTTTTGCTTTCTAGGAAAGAAAAATGCTATTTTTTCATTTCCTGCTATTAGCTCACAATCTCCTTATATATATATATATATATATATATATATATATATATATATATATATATATATATATATATATATATAAACACACACACACACTAGTGAGGTTAGGCTTAACATTTGTTCGGCCGATTATTTTAAACGATTCTGTTTATTTTTATCATGTTTAAAGCCCTTAAAATTAAACATTGTTAATTAATTGATTTTTCCGATTCATTTTGAAGTACTTTCGAATTGAAATATTACAGAATATAGAAAAATAGAAGTTTCTATCCTGTATTGCGCATCCCAACTTATGTAGCAAAATCCCGCATCTTGCGTTGCCACAATTCGCTTTAAATCCTCAATCCTCAATGCCAGTATAATTTTTTGGCCAATTATTTATAGTAATTGCTATCGTTAGGTCGGGTTAGTGTGGCTGGTATGGCGCTGGATTCCCATCCCTTGGGCTGCGAATTCGAACACCATGTATAGATAGGATAATTGCCAGGAAATTCACTTTCTATTTTTTCACTTTATACTGTGACTCTCTCATATTTCTATACATATTTATATTAAGTGTAATTATTTAATGAAGAGTAACTAAAATAAATTTTTCTTGTTAACATAAATATAAATTGAGTTTAAAAAAAGGTTTTTTTATATTACTTGCTCAAGTTTTATTTTAATTATAATTTTTTTAAATCAATAGTTCAGGAACGAAATAGAAAAAAGAAATTTCCTTTTTCAACACTAAATTTGACTTATTTAAATTGATGTAAAATGCTTAGAAAGTAAAGCTAAAATAAAGACTTTATTAATGATTCCATTAGATTTCTACAAGAGTGGAGGGGGGAGACTCATGCCCACACACACTTACAAAGACAGAGAGGGGCGAGAGACGCAAGCGCGCGCGCACGCACGCACACACAGAGAGAGAGAGAGAGAGAGAGAGAATTTCACACCCACAGACCCACCACCACATATATATAACGCATATTATTTATACACTTGATTGGGCTAAAAAATATTGTAACTGCAAAACGTAAAAGGACATTATTTTAACAAATAAGTGCTACAACACCAAAAACATTTTTAGTAGAAAAAAGAAACCGAGCCTATCAATCTTGGTAGCCTAATTCGTGCCTAAAATTTTAGGTAAATCATCGCAGTATGATAACATTTCAGATTTAATTCGTTCACCTTGTTTCAGTCCAACTTGATTGTTAATAAAAGCGGAAGAGAAAATTTTGACTCATTGAGATTTTTTAAAAAAATATATGCATTCGCTATGATATCATTATTATGTTTCGGCAAATTTTTGCTTTTTTTTTTATAAAAGAAGATAAATTATTGGAAAACTTTATATCTTCACTTCTTTTTTCACTTCCTTTCATTCAAAGTATACAAAGAGATTGCAATCATTGAAAAAATTCAAACATGAGTTTTTGAAAAATCTCCACGTTTCATAGGATGCTGATTCGAAACACTTTTTAAAAACTATATCAGCCATTTGGTTAACATGATAACTCAAAGACGCAATGAGTAACAATAATAAAACTTGATTGGTCTTTGCACCAGATTTAAACGTTTGAGTTAAATTTCGAACAAATTCCATTTACAGGTAGTTAGCCAGTTCATCTGAGCGAATGCAATTAAAGACGGTAATTTTAAAATATAAAAAGTTGATGCCAGTTTTTAAAGTGTGGATCCGTATCAGATTTTTAGCAAATTTTGTAAAGGGGTTGACCTTTTATTGATATGTGCATTTATACACATTTAAACTCAATAATATCAAAAGTAAGTGACTCAGATTAATAAAATCCTGCTTGTAATTTCATATTAAATTTCTAGTGATTTATGAGTTAACAAAAAAAAAAGCACTTCTAAAATCAGTATTTGGTTTTCTTCACCGAATACTGATTTTAGAAGGCTTCTTTAATATGAAGAATCTATTAATTGTCTATGAACTATTTATTAATCTATTAACTGTCTTCACTATTTAATCTGAAAATAAAAATCTGAGCATTCAAAATATTCAAAGCCTTGTCCAGTGTTTTTAAGCGACCGGGGGATGGGAAGGGGAATGGGGGGATAACATGCAAAAAAGTATCAGGGTGACCCCAACTATTGTATTTTATGTGTAATCAGTATTACTTGGAGTTTTGGACGATCTTTATTCAATTTAACGCTGTTTATTCGCATCAATAACTTTAGAAACTTAAAACAGTTTAGTATCCCATCTTTAGTTTTTTTTTCTTTATCTCGCAGTGCAAGTAAGTAATTTCTGCGTGCTGCGTGTTTTGTTTATAGCACAACAAATGACATTAACTCCTATCAATAAAGGAGAATTGATGTTTCTGTTAAAAAAGAAAACAGATGGTAATTGTTTTTGAATTTCCATTGGAGTAAAAAACAATTTACCTTTTTTTTTACTGTCAAAGAAGAATCTATTTACTAGAGATATTTTAAAAGTTTAAAGATAGTTTAACTCACGCCAGTTATCTGATGGTTTTATTTAAACCATTAGGGCTATATCACTATTATGTAATAAATATAGCTGAATCAGGAAATTGATTTTTTTGAGATATAAATCGCCAAATCGTATTTCTTTTTACTTTCTAGTTTACGAATTGTACGAAGAGATTGTTATCGCCAATAGACTCTCAATTCTGGAGACGAATTTGTCTGTATTCCATATGTTAGACCTTCCTGATTTTGAAAAAAAAAATCCTTTGCAGTATGTTTATATAACCGTGAACGCGATAGCATAAAAATACTTGGAGCTAGAAGCATGAACTTTCGCATATAGACTTTAAACTAAATTTTTTTAACGTCTGTCTGTCCATGAACATAATAAGTTGTTTTGAGATAGACGCATGAAATTTGGTATATGGGCCAAATTTTTTGAATACCTGTAAAATTTTGGTGGGAATCCCTTTAGAGAAATTCTATCTGTTCGGATGGCTTTTGCATTATGTTTGTATAACCATGACGCTGAGTTTCTTTAAAGAATAAGCAATATCTAAAACGAGGTAACAGATGTGATTTTTCTCTTTTTCGTAGCATTTTTACCGGCTAGTCATATAGTCTTTATATTTCAGTTTCCCTTTTTTATTTTTATTTATTGATTGTTTTTGCCTCTATATTTTATTTTTGTATGTTTATGTTTGTTTCTGTAATTTTCATATACCTTTATATCTATATGACACGTCTCATCTCTTAGGTCTCAATTTCTGGGATTTTCGGGTTACGAGAGGTCAATACTTCTACCCTTCACAGAAAAAATCCTTTGTTTGAATCCCTGCCTGGTGGTGGTCCTCGAGAAAGTCTTCCGACCGGATTCTTATTTTATTTTGTATTTTTTTCTGTTATTAACTTGGTATTGTTTTAATTTCGGTTTGATCTAAACTCCTACTTGTTAATGGAAGTTAGATCCACTAAGATTCTCACTTTTGTAGATTCACACTTTTAACCCAGTATCTACTACAATTTATCCTGTCTGTTGAGTTTATCAAATGTTTTGTTGATATGCCAACAGAAGACATGATTTTAAGCAGGGGAGTGTTTGCCCCTTCAGTATTTTTGAAGACTTAGAAAATAAAGCCCCTTTTTTCGTTTTCTTATTAGTGTCTGCGCTTTCTGATTGCATCGCTTTATAGAGTGGGAAGTGGCAAATCCTCGAATATCACGGAAAGTCCGCAAGCGGGAATGATTGCTCCCATCAATTTCTTTGCACGGAGGTGCACTGTAATACGATTTGTATATCGTAGTGTCAGGGAGAAATCGAGATTTGAATCTTGTATTTCTAAACCGAAATATAAAAAAAAATTGAATTCAAAACTTAGCGGTGTTTTTTTTGACGTTAAGTTTTTGGCATATCACATTCAAATATAAATAAACTTACAGATCGACAAACTTCTTTGATCTGTCCTGTCCAAAATCAATGACTTCTCTACAGTTGTTGTTACCTATGGCACTTTCCATTGGACAAGCCCCGTTGAGGAAAGCATCAGCAGATTTAAACCGCTTGAGCCTCTCTTGTTTTCGAAATAACGCTAACTTGGGCCAAGAGTACGACTTAGCTACACACTCAGGCTTGCACAACCCCTTTTTACATGGATGCACAGTCACACATTTCACAGATAGCACACATAGAACCACCACACCCGAACCAGGACTCGAACCCAGGCTCCTAACTCTGAGCCAGAGAGCTGGAACTTCTCTACAGTTCTGATGATAAAGGAATATGCAGAATTTCGTTTTTCTTATAAATATTTACATTTTTGTGTTATCTTATACGCATACACACCGATAGCCACATATTCATTATTTTCTTCCATGAATTTTATCCGAAATTTCAGATTAACCACCGGATTTGTTGTTAGCTGCATACCACATTTTACCCTTCTAGCTCAAGCAATTTTGAATTAAGATATTCATTGTCAAACTAATATATTACGAAAATTGAGTTTTTCCCATTGAAAGAAATCTAAATTACAGAGAATTGTAACAAATTCTATGTTAACATGCTTCGTTTGCCAGAAAATGAAAATAGTTCATGCAACTCAGGAATATCTAAGTGTCGAAATTTATTAAAATCGAGATGTCGAAGTTTATGATTAATGCGGTACTTTCTTTCTATTTGTGTATTTCGGATAATGTATAAGAAAATAGAAAAACGATTTGCTTTTCCTAATGTTTTGAAACATTTTTTTAGATGTTGCATAACTTAGCATAAATGAATGTCGCAGAGGCATAATAAGAATCCGTTCAAATAAAGAAAGCTTGATGGGAGATTGAATAAAATGCAAAGTATAGAAGGATGAAAGCGAAGTTGGAAAAGAGACGAATTAAATAAAATTAGAATCACCGGAAGAAAAATTATAATAGCTTTCTCCAGGGGAAAAAATACGGAATATCCGTTTTATTATCTGTATCTGATTTGAAGTCATTATGATAAAATTTAATTTTCTCATTAAAATGAGTAAATATCTTTTTTTTGGAATTATAATTTGTTTTATTCCTTATTGCTGTTTTTATGATTATTAGTAGTTCATTCTTCAAGATAATGCCGCAAAAATTGGCATACAATACGCCAATTTTGGAGGCATTATTTTGTACGAAATATTGACTTTAGGCTTAATTTGACATTTTTACTTTATTTATTGTGCCATTCTTGGCGATTAATCCTTCGCAATCATTAATAATATACCAAAAAAAGAATTTGTTTTTAAAACTCGTTTTTTCTATTGATTGAAAAAAAAATTTGACACAAAACTTAACTTGTAATCAAATCCTATACCGAATCCGATATACTTATGTTATTTTGTTGTTGAATTATATCGTTTATATGTTTCTGAAAGTACAGACTGACAGACGGTTAACCTGTTGATGGATGTGACTCAAAATTTGAGAAACGTCTACAACATAGATGTTGTTGTGACTAATGGCACTTGCCATGGACAAGCCCAGCTGATACATCAGCAGATTTTAATCCGGAGATATACGTCTCCTGTTTTACAAATAGTGCCATCTAGGGCTAAGAGTACGACTTAGCTACACACACGCCACAACCCTTTTTAGGGGACGGACTTCATTCATGGATATTCATTCATTCATCTCAAATCGTAATTTAGACCTGGAACAGAGAACAACCACCTCTGACCCAGTACCCCCAGTGGTATTAATCTCGATGTGGAGGACTTTACGGTCACGAATGGATTTAACGAGCGCCAGTCGCCGCACACTCAGGGAATCTTTTGGTAGGTGAAGTTCGAACTCGTATACCTAAGGAGTACTAATCCGATGCTCTACTAACCAGGCCATCCCGGCCCACCATAGATGTTTAAATCTATGTACTGATTTTATCTATATAATTTTCTTTATTTTATAATTATCGTGTTTACTTATATTCGAACAATTCCCAAGTGTCAGATTTTTACTGAATAGTTTTTATACAAAACTTAATTGAAATCTCCAAATTTAGTCCATAGATCATATATCAAATTTCAACCGTCTAGCTCAAAGTATTTTTGAGTTATCATTGCCACTGACAGACAGACGAACTTTCCCAGAAATATTTTTTCTAACACTAAGAGGTCTGATACTTGGGGATTTGATGAAATTTTGAGTTGGAATTTTTGGAAGATTACTATACTTTCTCTATACTAAGGTAGAGCAAAGTAAAGAAAAGAAGATAAAAAACGATTTTTCATCCTTCTTTATAAATCAGATTTAAGACGCGATCAGACTAAAGTATAAACACAATAACTATTTTTATTATGTGTAAATGCATTTTAATCAGTTTATTGTTTGATTTTAAGGTTTTATTGATTTTATTGTTTATTTAAATAACATTTAAGATACCTGTTTCAACATAAATTTACTTTTCTTTAAAATCAATCGGTTTATTTTTTTGTACATGCTCTCGCACGCATTTTAAGTATTTTAATTTTCCCTAAAATCTACCTGCCTGTTCAAAAGTCCCTTTTACATCAATGAAATCCAATTACCCGTCCATTACTTTTATTCTCCTTCAGAGCAAAACGGTAAACTTAATTTCGAGCTTCAACCTTGTAGCAATCTAATTAGGGAGCTATGCTGTGGAAAGGCAAAGACAAAATAATTAAAAGAACAATCTTTTCCCCTTATCCATCTTCATCCCCGAAGAACACTGGGAGAGAGAAACATTCCTTCGGTTTCCGTGAGTACTCTCTTCTGTTTTTATAAGCCTTCGGTCAGAAGAAAGCACTTGTCTCAGCATCATCGATGGGAAATTTAAGTGGAAACATCTGCTGGGAAAGCGGCGAGTCAGGATGAATTGTTACGGAAATCAAAAGGGAAGGTTTAGAACGATGTTGAGCGATAACCGTTTCATTTTGTTGTGTAGGATGTAATAGAGTAATGGACGATTTTGCTATCTTTAGAAATGTCCAGATATAGGAAGAAGAATTAATTATATGGGTATGATAACAAGGGAGGAATATTATAACCTGTTAATATAAGATGCTTACTAGTGGTTAGTAGAGAAAGTCATGAGTGATAGCTACTCATGATTAGAACAGAGAGTCATATTTTACTCTTTGTTAGTAAAGAGCAAATAGGACTCTGTATTATAATCCATTCTTATAAGATACTTACTAGTGATTAGTAGAGAAAGTCATAAGTGATAGTTACTCATGATGAGAAAAGAGAGTCTTATTTTACTCTTTGTTAATAAAGAGCAAATATAACTCTATATTATAACCTGTTATTATAAAATACTTACTAGTGATTAGTAGAGAAAGTCATGAGTTGTAGTTATTCATGACTAGAAAAGAGAGTCCTATTTGCGCTTTGTTAGTAAAGAGCAAATAGGACTATATTATAACCTGTTCTTATGAGGTACTTAATAGTGGTTAGTAGAGAAAGTCATGAGTGATAGTTACTCATGATTAGAAAAGAGTCATATTTTACTCTTTGTTAGTAAAGAGCAAATATGACTATATTATAACTTATTCTTATAAGATTCTTACTAGAGATTAGTAGAGAAAGTCATGAGGGATAGCTAGTCGTGATTAGAAAAGAGAGAGAGAGTCATATTTTGCTCTTAATTAGTAAAGAGGAAGAGTGGTCGTTGATAGTAGTGCTCTTTGTTAGTGAGAGAGTTTAGAGTGAGATCTAATCATGATTACAAAACTAGAGTCATGAGATATTTACTCTTGATTAATAGAAAAGATAATTAATAGTCATGAATTAAATTTAATCATGATTAATTGAGAACTATTGCAAAAATATCATGAGTTATATTTATTCATGATTATTAGTGAGAGAGTCTTGAATGATATTTCCTCCTGATAGTAGAACGAGAATCTTAAAGTCATGAGTGATATTCACTCAGGATTAGAAGATAAAGAGATATGAATCCTATTTGCTTATGGTTAGGGAGAGAACTTGCGTGAATGCATACATATAGAAAGTGTCATGAGTGATATTTGATCTTGATTAACAGAGAAAGACAGTTGCCAGCCATGACTCATATTTGACTCTTAATTAATGGAAACAGAATGAGAGAGTCATGAGTGATATTCACTCAGGATTAGAAGAGAAAGAGATATGAATCCTATTTACTTATGGTTAGGGAGAGAATTTGAGTGAATGTATACATATAGAGAGTGTCATGATTGCTATTAAATCTTGATTAACAGAAAAAGACAGTTGCCAGCCATGACTCATATTAGAATCTTAATTAATGGAGAGAGAGAAAGAGAGTCATAAGTGATATCTGATCTTGATTAATAGTTACAGTTGCTAGTCCTGACTCATATTAAATTTTTATTAATGGAGAGAGAGAGAGAGTCGTGAGTGATATCTGCTCTTTATTAATAGAGAAAGACAGTTGTCAGTTATAAGTGATATCTGCTCTTGATTAATAGAGAAAGACAATTGTCAGTCGTGAGTGATATTTACTCATGATTAATTGAAATTTGGGAATTATATTTGTACCTGATGGAAAAGTGAGATATGTTAAGTTGTAAGTGATATTCATTTGGGATTTGAAGAGATGTCATGAATAATATTTACTAGATTTGTTAGGAGAGAGAGGAAAAAAGATCCATGAGAGAGATTTATTCACGATTATGTACATTGAAAGAGTCGTGAATGAGATTTATTCACGATTATATATAGAGAGGGAGTTTTGGGTGAGAATTATTCTCAATTATACATATACATATATAGAGAAAATTTTGAGTGGTATCTGCAATTGATTAATAGAGAAAGAGAGTTATAAGCTGTGAGTTATATTTACTCATAATTAATCAGAGAGAGGTATGAGTTATATTTATTCGTGATTGCAAGAGAGAGAGAGAGAGAGAGAGAGAGAGAGAGAGAGAGAGAGAGAGAGAGAGAGAGAGAGAGAGAGAGAGAGTCGTGCGTGATATTTGCTTCTGATTGTGGCGAGAGAATCGTAGAGTCATGAATGCTATTAACTCGGTATTAAAAGAGAGAAAGTCGTGAGTTTTTATTTACTTGTTGTTAATAGAGATAATTGTAGTCACGAGAGAGATTTACTCATGATGACATAGAGAGTCGGAATAGAATATAGAAATAGTTAATAGAAATATTTACTCGTCTTTCAGAGAGAGAGAGAGAGAGAGAGAGAGTTGTAGATCGTGAGTAATATTTATTTGTGAATAGTAAAAACAAAGTACATCATGCATTCACTTTACAAAATTAGTGATAATGTTTTTGATAATGATTTTTGATATTGATTACATTATACGTTCATTTTGATCTCGTAATGTAGTTTCGTCTTCCTTTTAATCAAACAAACAAAGCTATGCAAAAGTGCAGAGAAAATAATAATACTTTGCTCAAGATATTTGGATATCATAAATGAATGCACCCATCAGAAAATATAACACATATCTGACAAAATTCCCATTCCCCTGCAGTCTTTTAATTCAACCTTGAAATATTTTAATATATTTAATTCATACATTTTTACTTAATAATGATACTTTTGAAATTGTGACAATATACTCTACTGTTGTAATGAATTCAAAACAATTCCATTGTTTACCTAAAATCTTCTACAGATTCGGTTTTTGCTGAGTCGTGTTATGATTTTAAGTAATTTGGGGTTGGCATTTTTTTACATAAATTTCGTATTACGTTATGCAGTGATATAATCAAACCAGACAAAAACCTGGTAGAGGAATAAAACTTAAAACAACACTTCAGAACTAAATTTAATATTTTTTTTGTCATCAATTTCCTAATTGGTTTTATTTAATTTTATATGTTCATTTATTATAATATATTTCAGCAAAGGTGTAATTTTCTAATCGGGTTTTGCCCTAAATATACGTACATTCTTAATTCATGCAATTGTTAATTAATAATAATCAATGCAAATAAATTACCAAACAGCGTTTAATATAGACAGACATTTATTACTGTAAATCTCGTACTCAGAACTTATTATCATACTTATGATCGATTTCTTTTATTATTATACTTATTATCGACATTTCTTGTTATTATAATTATTATTGACATCGCTTATTGAAATATTTATTATCGACTTCTCTTATTATTATACTTATTATCGACATCTCTTATTATTATTCTTAATATTTTCTCTTATTATTATACTTATCGACATCCATCATTTTTTATCTATTATTGGTCTCTTATTACTTATTATCGACTTCTCTTGTTATTTTACTTATTCGATTATAATTATTATTGTTTTTTTAGACAAAAATATCGTATACATGTGCTAAAAAGAGTGCTAAAAATCAAATACAAAAAAATTAATTAATGTTACAAATACTTTCTTAATCAAAAGACTCAAGAAAATTTCTGACTAATAAGGAGTTAATACAGTTAAGAATGGTTCATTAACGTTGAAATTCATTCAGTTAACAAAAAAAATAATCAATGTTGGACAAATTATAAAAAAAAGAATGAGATTAAAATAACACAATATAATTCAATAAACTTTCAAATTTTAATACTGAATTTCCTTTTAGTTCTTATTCATATAACCTGCATTGACATTTGACATTTTTGCAATATTTACAAATTCATTCATTAAATAAATTAATACCTGTATGTATTTACTTAAATTTTTATAATTAGCAAATAACAAGCAACTTAAAGGGGGAAATGCAAAAGCCATCCAAAATTAACATCGATTTCTAATTTTTGATGTTTGTATTTTGTTATTAATTTTTATTTTATCTTTAATTTAATCCAACTTTTATATTTGAATAACGTTTGTTTAAACAATTCAATAAATATTTTGCTACATTTAAAATTCTGTCTATTTTGGAAATACCATTCTCCTCAACAATGATAATTCAACTAAATAAATAATAATAAAACTAAAAAAAGAAAACCTGAAGATCAAATTATTATCACTTCGATGTGGCGAGAATACACTTTGTCCCGTGGAAAAAAATATGTCAGCCTTTGTCATCTCCAATTCACCTCACGTTGGAGCTTTCAGGATGCAAAATAGTTCTTGTTTCCAATATCCCTTAGGGACAAAGTTTAGCCAGAAACCTATTTTATTCTAATCAGCGGTGTACAGGAAGAGTATCAAATGGCTAAAATATTTTGCATCTCTTGAACTTTGCCGCACTTTGCTTACAGTGACTAATTTTTAATGGTGATGTTTCGTTAATTGAGCGGGAGGAAATGTGAGCAGGTGGTTTTTGAAAGTAAGTTGGCATTGGTTTTTTTTGTTGTTGATGTTTGCTCTGCAGACATTTATTAGCCATTAAATTTTTTTACTGAATAAGTTATAATATGGAGTTGAAATGTGGTTAGGTAATGAAGTGTGTTCATGTTTTTTCATTCATTGAGAAATTCTGATATAATATTGAAAAACATGATTGAAATGAATGGTTAATTAAAAATATTTTAATAAAGCTAAGTATTAATCTTAGTAAACGAACTACACAAATATTTAGAATACTGTCTGGCATTGTATATTATTCTGGAATATTGATTAACGCCACCCAGGTAGCACATCCTGTTGCATAATATTGTCCAATATTGTGCGATATTATATGATATTAAACAACATTCTACAATATTGAGAATATTGATCAATATTGTACAATATTTGTGTGCTACTAGTGCATATGGTATCGCACAATATTTTATGACATTTTTAGTTACCGCAAAATTGTATAATATTCTGTCATCTAATATTGATCGATATTGTGTGACTTTTTTCAAAATTCGAAATAATGTATGATGTCGTAGAATATTGTTAATATTATATAATATCCCACAATATTACGTATTATGATGCAATAGCCTTTGTTACTGGGATTGTGTTCATAATTTTTTTCGATACAATATTCAATAACTTCTGAATCTTTCTGCTCTTGGCTTAGAGTTTCTAATTTTTAAAGACAATTCTATTAACTGAGCACTATGAAATACAATCAAGTAGTTTTTGAAAATCAGCTGGGATGATTATTTTTTAAATGGGAGGGAAAAATCTGCTTACAAATTGTTAAATAGCCTTTAATTACTGTATAAATAACAAAATTACGCTAAAATATGACTGAATGTGAAAGAGTGATTAAATGGAAACTTATTTTTTTGAGAAATTCTGATTGAAATCTATAATTAGTTAAAACTATTTTAATAAGGCTGAAGTATCAATTTTTTCCACCAACGTTGTATTTAATAACTCATATGCAAATATATGTAATAAAATGAAATAAATTTTTGACGTCTATCAGTTGGAGAATATCCAATGCATAAGACATTTCAAATATATAGGATCATTTATTTATTTGGAAAAAATCCAATTCCTTGAAATATTTGTAAAAAGAAAAATTTTAGTTGCTTTATTCACTGGAAAAATGTCTAGATGGTATGAAATATTTCAATTATTTTCTTTGTTTATTGTAAAATGTCCTGTGTCGCAAATAATGTTATTCAAATTGGTTCAAGTGCTGTAGTAATAATGTTCATAAAGCTATTCAATAATGTATTATTGCTATTTAATTAATACATTATATGGTTGAAAATTCTTCATCTGTGAAATCACAAATTATACGTTTTTTTATACTATTAAACAACAAATACAGATTTCTTTGACAATTTTCATTAGAATTCATTGATTGAATTTAAAATACAAAACAGCAGATATAATTGCAAAATATTTCTGAATTCAAGCTCGTCGAAATTTTAACAAAGGTATCTTTATGAAATATGATAGAAATTTTTCTGTTAAATATATGACCTATTGATTTAAGGTGCCGTACATATGAAAATAATCTTTACAGTTCATAATCTTTAATCACCCATCCGAAAACTGCTACAATATCTTTGAAAATTTGCAAAATGGTACAGTCACATATTACTCAATTTAAATAATCAGATATGTCATACTATAGTTCAACATTTTTAGACATTTTTTTAATACAAACATTTTTTAACTATCGTTTTATACCTAAGAAACGTTTTTAGTTTCAAACATTAATAAAATAATTTAAAAGAAAATGAAGCAGTTTTAAACCTGGTATTGAATTATTCTAAAGGTTAGGCTCAATTAAATTTTAAGAATAAGGCTTTAGTAGCATCATCGAATATAAGCCAATAGAAAATATGTAGGAACTAGTAAAATAAGGCTTAAATATTTCTTCTTGCTGATTTTCTCATTTGTTAGGAAATAGAAAATTTTCATTTTAGATTTTTAGATCGAATGTAAAATAAAATTACATAAAGAAGCACTTGTAATAAATTTTCATTTTAAATTAGTTAAAAAAAATTTTATATCATTCAATACATTGCGTTTATATACTGCTGTATTTTATGTCCAATTTAATTAGACCACAAGTTTTCTCCGAAAAATAAAACAGAAACTAACTTGGGAATATCTTATAGTTCTTGAAACTTTTCCAGTTTTACTGAGTAAATATCTTCTTAAAATTTAAAAATATGTCTTTGGGCAAATAAATAAGTTATTTCCCAAAACAATTTTTAGACCTCTTTTTAGATCTCTTTAGTTTTTTGGATCGATATAAAATAAAATAATATAAAATGCATTTGAAATAAATTTTGTTTTAAAATTAGTTTTTAATTACTTTAAATATCAAACCGTATATTATATTCAATATAATTAAATGGAGAGATTTCTTTGATAAAATAAAACTTAAATTAGCTTTTTAATATCTTCAGTTTTCTGAGATTATTCTAGTTTTCCTATGTAAATATCTTTTTAAAGCTTAAGAATGTTAGTATTTAATTAAATATATACGTTATTTTATAAGCCAATTTTTAAACAATAAAGCTCTTGAAATCGATTTAAAGCAAACTATATGACAATCATTAGTAATAAAATGTTCTCTTAAATTACACATCACTTAATATTTAATACATTACTAAACTTTTTAATATCTTTCAGTTTCTAAATCCATTCAAGTTTTACCGTGTAAAATATATTTTTAAAATTTATTAATCTAAGTACTTTTGAAATAAATAAGTTATTTTGTTAGACAATTTTTTCAGACGATAAAGCTCTGATTAAGTATTTTTAATTCTTAATGTCATATAAAGCTCTAAAGTAAAAAAAAGTGCTAAAATGTCTCAAAAACCGGATTTTAAATTTTTTTTTGCTGTGATTATAACTTTCCTTTCTTATTTCTAGCACGATTTCTTTAGATAAAATTTTTTAGTTTGATAAAATTCCGCATGGCTAAATAATTGATTAAACTGAAAAATTCCAACTTCTCATATATTATTCTTCTCTTTTTTCAAATTTACTTTTAAGAGAATCTCATTAAAGCAAAAATTCAGAGAAGGCCCGAATTAAAATGAAGGAAAAAAAAGAGTCCCTTAAAAAGTAGAAATTCGTAGAAATCACTGACTGTGTAATTAATTTCACTTTCTTTAATTGTGTGAGTTTAATTACGGAAATGACGAGTCCGTTAGTCAGAGTTGTCATATACTTTTTTTGTCAATTTTCTTCTTGCTGCTAAATCATGGATATTCAGTAAAAATAAATATTCTTTTTAGTAATTTGAATTGCATTAGGTCATATTATGAATTTAAAATAATGATGGGAAAATTGAGATTACCGTCCTTTTGTCAGTTAAAAAAAACTATAATAAAATAATTTAAAAATCTTCAAAAAAAATGTTTGTTACACCTAATTTTTATTTGAAATCTTATTTCCGCTAGGAGAAAATTGAAATTACATTTAAAATCAGATAAACGGTGAACTCATTTGAATATTTAGCACTTCTTTATTATTTATTTTCCTCTTCCTTTTATTATTATTCAAATAATAAGACTAAGACAAAAAATATATTTAAAATTTATTTATTGTTAAACATTAATTAGTTTTTAGGATATTAATTTTGAAAGTTATAAAAATCGTTTATTTAATATTGTGAAACATATTTTCAGATAATTTTAAAGAGAAAAAAAAACTCCTTTCAAAAAGCATTAATATTTTTATTATAAACTTTGATGTTTTCATGGTTCATGATTGAATGTTGAAAGTTCAATGAAAATTCATGGTTAAAAATAATTATAAATTTAGCTAATTATCTAAAATAATTCACGCTGATAAGTGATATGAAAATACTGAATGCCAAGTAGTGTGTATGGTTGACTGACTTCATTTAAATAGAGTTCCAAATTAGCAAACGGGATTTTTTATAACATTAAAATACTCTTACTTTGAAATGAAATTGACAAATAATTAGTGTTAATTGGAATCAAACGATGTAATTAAATTAAATTATATCGGTTTTACTTTAAATAAAGGTTCGATTAAAAAGGATTTATACCTCACATATATATTTATACATATCAAATCAATATTTTATCCAAAAAGTACTTGAGTTCCTTATTTGATTTGATTTAATGAATTTGTTCCACCAATTTGAAAGGACCCCTCCCCCCCATTCAGAAGCGTCAATTCAACAAATAAGTTTTTATGTATTCCGTTTAGTCTTTATCTAGAATGATTCTTGCTTGCAGATTTTTAACTGGGAATTAGACGTGTATATTTTATTATTAGTGTAACGATAATTACGGATGAATATTGGAAATGAATTGGAGGGACGTAAAAAATATATATGCAAAATTTTAGAATTATGTACTTGAAATGAAGTCATAACATTATAGAATTATTACTTCCCTTCAAACTTAAAATTGAAGGGTATTTATTAATAATGTGGTTGTTGTGTCAAATGGCGCTTGTCATGGACAAGCCCGCTGCTGAACCCAGCAGCAGATTTAAGCCGAATGAAGCGTCTCTTGTAATTCAGTAGCGCCAACTAGGGCCAAGAGTACGACTTTGCTACCCACTCAACACATTCTCTTGCACAACCCCTTTTTACAGGGGGGCACATTCACACATCTCACAGATAGCACACAGAATAACAACCATGCCCGAACCGGGACTCGAAACCGGGACTTCCAGAACACGAGGAAGACGCGCTACCTCTGTGCCAGAAAGCCGGCTTATTAATAATGTAATTAATACAATGAATTCCTCTTTATAATAATGATGATGATGTGTCCGCTTCACAAAAGAAAGGGGGCTGAAGTCTCCTTTGAAGCAGTGGGACCCCGAACACCCGAGGACAGAAGTCTGACTTCTAGCTCAAATCAGGATGACACACACCTACACTCTCTTGCACAGTTCCTTTTTACAAGGAGGCACATTCAATATCTGACAATAGCACACAGAAGAACAACCATGCCCTAACCGGGCCTCAAACCCCGGACGCCCAGATCATTAGAGGAAAACGCAATACCTCTGTACCAGGATACCAGATAATCTTTATAATAAATTAATATTATAAATAACATTAAGTTATTTTTATATTCATTGATTGTTTCAAGCTTTTATATAAGAAACACACTGCGTTATATTTCATATAAAAATAATATTAAAATATAAATTCTTAAAGATGTATCTTTAAATATTTCCATAATTAATAAGATATTTGTAAGTTATTATAGATAATATTAAATTATTATTTTATATTTATTGTATAATCTTTTACATTTACTTAACCTATGTTACAGTTCATATTAATATCAATTGAAAGTATTTTTGATGATGTATTTGTCAAAATTTGCATAATTAATAGGATAATTTTATATTTGAGAGTAATGAATTAATTAACATTTATGTGTGTTTGCAGTCAAATTTTTACTTTCTCATAATGACTATTTGAAATAAATTCTTTTATTCAATAAATGGTTTAATTTCATTAAATGATATTACATAAAAAAATTGTTATTAACAATGGTTGTTTTTTTTCCATTGTAGATAAATAGAAATATTTCAATAAAAATTACCATTATCTTACTCTGTGAAATCGGTTATATCACAGAAAGCCTCTAAGGATTTCAATCGGAAAACACAATTCCTTACTTGCAAAATTCATTGAAAAGAATATAATCATGTGTTTAAAATAAAAGAAAGAACTGATCACCAGAATAATAGCTACTGATTATAATAAATATTTTATCTCTATGGAATAAATCTGACTTTAAAAAATCAGCATTCCTTCCTTAACACATCAACCAATGTTTTTTTACAATCCATCCTCCTTTGTTCATTAGAAGTGGGATTTGACCTTCCAAAGAGTTCGCTGCAGATGTCACTGCCTTTCCATCATCCGTTCATGCCTTAAACATCAGCTACCGTAAGGCAAAAATGACCATTACCCCGGCTGTCACTACCAGATATGACTCCGAATCACAAATGAACCTGATCGACAGGCACCCATTCCAATTTTTTCTTCGACAAGAACTTCTTGGGTATTCCTTTTGGGGCACCCGAGAGATCCGCCGGCGTCAAACACCCACTGGGTCGGGAATCCTCATAAATAATTCTTTTTTTTTTCTACGGCGCAAAACACTCTCATCCCGCTGAGTCCACTGATTTCTAATACGATTTTTCTCGCTGTTGCGTTGGAGAGGGAGGCAGAAGGTGGTTGTACAAGATCGTGGTTGTTGTTGGGGTTGTCCTCGTGTCTGCCTGGTGGTTCTTCCTGGTGGCGCGCGCTCTTTCCTGCAGTGCTCGGCAAGGTCAGTGGGTATGAGTCATCATTGTCTTCAGGCAAGGTAACAGGTCGTCGTAGAAATGGATAGACAGGAATCTGATTCTTTCTCTTGTACAATTTGTAGTTAAAATGTTCGAAGTTTACCCTTTCCGGGTCAGTGTGTGCTATAAATAGCAATGTATTGAGAGACTGGACTGGAAAAATTTTGGAGCACAGAAAATTGGATTAGAATGAATTTTCCATTCTAAAATTTCAGTTGTTTCTCATCCAATCTATTATTTATTCCTTAGATTCTTTTGGGCAGTTTTGTATGCAAATTGATAAATGTATTGCTTTATTTTTTATTTACTAAAGGAACTTCTAAAAGTATCAATATTTTAGGAACATTATCACTTTATTTTTGAAAAATATTTAGCTGTGTGCTGTTATAAGTCTTATCTATTCTTTCATCTTCTCTTATATGGATTAAAATATTCAAAGATTAAATTTCTGTGTATTTTAATTTGAAGCACTGAGACCTTTTCGGCGAAACTTGGAATATTTTTATATTTCCAGCCCTGTTCCAGTGCTGTGTAGCTCTCCTCCTCAACTGCTAAGTTTTCTTCAAGCTGAGTTGGTTATTTTGATATTAAATGAAATATATATATTTTTAAAGTCAATCAAATAACTCTTGCGTGTGAAGTAAATATTTCTAGTTTCAATGAAATATTGTTAAATGAAGAATCTCTTCTTTATTTGTAAATTTTTTCAAGTATTTCTTCTTTTATACGAATTTATTTCATACTTTTTTAATTTGCCAAAGATTTAAATACTGTTCATTGGTACTGTTACCATATGAGCAACAAATACAGAATAAATTTTACTAATAGCATTGAGAAATTAAATCATTGTTGCACCAAATATGTATTAGCTTTTTCAAAACACTCCATTTGAAGTGAAGTGTGAATGTCAGGCTTGTTTTCTTATAATTCTTGAAAAGTTTTTAAATTTTTTCCCCATTTTATAAAACTTTTTTATTTCTTATTTTTTTCTTTTCTTCATTGATAATTGTAATGTTATGTATATATATATATATATATATATATATATATATATATATATATATATATATATATATATATATATATACACTGAAGTGGCAAAAGTCATGAGATAGCAATATGTAAACATACAGATAGCAGTAGTATCGCAGTGAAAAAGTATAAATGCGCAGTTCGTTTTCCAGAGCTTTCATTTGTGTTCAAGTTATTCATGTGAACAGGTTTTTCGTGATTTATGGCGGCACGACGAGAATTAACAGACTTTGAGCGTGGAATGTTAGTTGGAGCTAGACGCATGGGTCATTCCATTGCGGATATCGTTAGTGAATTCAACATTCCGAGATCCACGGTATCAAGAGTGTGCCGAGAGTATGAAATTTCAGGCATCCCATCCCATCATGGACAGCGCAGTGGGCGACCACCTGTACTTAACGACCGAGACCGCCGACGTCTGTGTAGAATGGTCAATTTTAATAGACACGCAACACTTCGTCAAATAACTGCAGGAATTAATGTGGGACGTACGAGGGACGTGTCCGATAGGACTGTGCAGCGAAATTTGTCTTCCTTGGGCTATGACAGCAGCAGACCGACTCGAGTGCCTTTACTGATAGCACGACGTCACCTGTTGCGACTCTCCTGGGCTCGTGAGCATATAGACTGGTCCCTAGTCCAGTGGAAAACCGTGGCGTGGTCAGATGATTCACGATTTCAGTTGTTACGAGCTGATGGTAGAGTTCGAGTGTGGCGCAGACCCCACGAAGCCATGGACCCAAACTGTCAGCAAAGCACTGTTCAAGCTGGTGGTGGCTGCATAATGGTGTGGGCTGTTTTTACATGGCATGGACTCGGTCCTCTGATGCAACTGAACCGATCATTGACTGGAAATGGTTATGTTCAGCTGCTTGCAGATCACTTGCAGCCATTCATGGACTTCACGTACCCACACAACGATGGGATTTGTATGGATGACAATGCGCCATGTCACCGGGCCAGAACTGTTCGCGATTGGTTTGAAGAACATTCTGGACAATTCCAGCGCATGATCTGGCCACCTAGATCGCCCGATATGAATCCCATCGATCATTTATGGGACATCATCGAAAGGTCCGTTCGTGTCCAAATTCCTACACCATCCACACTTTCATTACGGACGTCTATACAGACATCATGGCTCAATATTCCTGCAGAGGACTTCCAACGACTTATGGACTCCATGACACGTTGAGTTGGTGCACTTCGCCCGGCAAAAGGAGGACCGACATGATATTAACAGTCATCCCATGACTTTTGTCGTTTCAGTGTATATATATATATATATATATATATATATATATA
>JAOUZG010012033.1:1044854-1055375 GCA_026289955.1 Argiope argentata | reverse complement strand
ATATATATATATATATATATATATATATATATATATGTGCCCTAGCTATTATAAAGAAAATCTACTCTTTAGATTCGCTGGTCTGAGTAAAAAATTATCCCACTTTTAGTAAACCATGTCCTTGGTTTGTTCAAGTGCTTAGAGTTATTTTAAATCTACTCTTCAACTAAGAAACAATTGAAAAATTGAATTCTAAAAGTTCTAGAACTTATCTTACATATGCTATGTTTAGGTATATGGTGAAAACAAAAATGCTTAACCCTTCTTTGCATGATGATGGAAATTTCCATCATAAAATTTAGTGAGCAAAAATTGTACTCAGAAGAGGTGTGCAGTAAATTTTTTTACTGGCAATTTTTCTCATGACTGTTATGTAATAAGGAGCATAGCAAATAATAATAACAAATAAAAAAAACAAAATGTCAAAATTATTCGTTGTGGTTATAAGAAAAGGGATTTACTTAATATTTTTTATAACTAATATGAGATATTTTTTTCTCTTTCTAATGAAAGCGATAATGAGAAGAGGAATTTATAAGAGAGGGACATTGAATATTTTGCTCTGAGCTTAAAGTGTACATTTAAATAATAATGGATATTTCCTTCATACTATTTTTTTTAATTATTTCATACTATATATTTATACCAAGATTTCGCAGATATTATCCCTTTAACATAGAACATGACTTCTATTGCCCTAATTTATTTAAAAACAAAAAAAACAAAAAATCACGCAAAGAAGGGTTAATGACACGAATCTAAAAATGCATTATAATTTTGAATTATCCTTCTCAAGTGGATAAACGCTTTCTTTTGAATACCATTTGTTCTACAATAGTTGCCATCCTTTATAGCTAAATTCGAATATAAATTGGTCATAAATTATATCTGTAGCGGCTCTTCTGATAGTAACCTAATTGACTGACGACCTCAAAGACAGATGGCGTCTGATTCGTGTATTTTACATATATTTTAAAATTATTCTAAATTTAATGTTAGAATAACTTTTCTCCAACTTTTCTGGCTTTTTTTCTGGTATTTAACTTAATTATTTACGGAATGTAAATTGTCTGTGTGTAACTCAACCTATAAATAAATAACTTTTGACCTAATTCGGACTTTTTACTGAACCCTTTACGTTCCCCATAGGATTATATTCGTTATTATAGTAAAAATATAATTTTGTATGAAAATATTTAAAAAAAGAATTTGTCATGTCAGAATTCGATGTTGTTTTTAAGATGACGATTTTAGCTCAATAAAAATCCGTAGGCGAAAAATAAAAATGTTATTATTTGCTCGATCATCAAATGGTCTCTACATTTGTCGCTTAGCTCTGAGATTACTGATGCGACACCCACAGGGCTGATTATACAACGGTTTTTCCAGTGATGTAACTAATCGCTCTGGGAAGCAAATTTACAGTGGCGTAACTATATTTTGAAATACTTATATCTTGAATTTCGACTGCTTTCCTAATTCACTATGGCTGCTAGAATCTCATATTTCGTTAACATTATAATCATGTCAGAGCATGATGTTGTTTTTGGGTTGAGGATTTTAGCTCAACAAAAATCCGTAGGCGAAAAATTGAAATTTTATTATCTGCACGAGCATCTCAAAAATAATCCTGTTTTAATAACGCGTTGCCATACCATTTACAAAAACTCTGATAAAAAATAAGTGAATGACTACAGCATATAAAACCTACAAAAATGTCAATTTGAGCACGTGATTATGAGAAATGAAATAAATAGGAATTATTTTTTTAAAACAATCAGGAGAGACGAAGTTTTTTGGATAGTTTAAGATATTAAAGTGACTCATTCGATGAAGCAATTAAAATGAATAAAAAATACAATTTAACTCGCACGAGCGCGTGTTACTTGGCCGTTCAAGAAATGATGCTCTGACATGATATATTGAAATATACATAAAGCAGATTTCATTTTAATCTTTATTGATCTTAAGATTTTCCATTCTTCCAAAAATTCTTTTTGAAAATAAAATGCACAGTTATTACGATATTTATTTATCCGATTCAAGTCTTTGTCTCTACTAGTTTGATATACTACCATAAAATATGAAATTCAAAACTTTATTTTAAACATCAACCGAACTGTGCATTAATCAACCTTTTTTCTAACAATGACTGCTTTATGTTAAGTACTAACTATCCAAACTTGCAAATGAAGACAATAATGGTGATTGAATAAGCACTACAGCCCATAGCACCTTATTCAGGATCTGATGTGTGCACAATGAAGTGTTTCATTCTACGTTGTATCGCTTTCACTGGTCGAAGCACTCCAACTTTTCAGGGTTTTATTTAATTTTGTCAGTTATTTACGGAAGAAGGGTGCTCGAGTTACGCCTTCTGACCCCCACGGATTTCTGTCATATTTAATCACTCCCGCTCTGCGTGTCTAATGGCAAACGAATGAGTGACATCTTGGCATTGACTTTTTAAGTAGCCCTTCTTGCATACTAAACATAAAACTGCACAACACTTGACCTTGAGACGATGGTGCCGAAGGACGATTTTGAGGCAGTTCCAGCCAGAAATTAGCAATATCTTATGAGGAATTTTTTGAGGCGATTGTGGGCGTGCATTTGATCCTTTTTTTTAATATGTTGTTGGTAAAAAAAGACCCATGCAAAATCCACTGTTAAATGACAAGGAGTTAAAAGCTCTTTAAAAAGATGAGAGCCCTGATGGAGGATGCTTAGCCAATCTTTCCTCTGTTTTGTTACATTTAAGGGCGTGAAAACGCGTAAACAATTCATCATTGCTCATTTAAGGTGGACATATCAGTTATTGGAGAACTGAAGTGCTCCATAATGAGAGTTTTTGAATTTAGGAAAAAAAAAGCTTCTTTAAAATGACAGAAGATTTGAAGTCACTTAAAATAAGAGCTTTTTGATGGTGATGTTAGATCTATGTTCGCAAACTTGCGTTTCATTTATGGATGAAAAAATACCTAGAAACTAGTCATGGGATGTTTAAAGTTGATGCACCAGTCCTTGTAGGAGTGAACAATTCTTTGACCGGGTGGTTTAAATGGCCTTGTGTAAATAAGATTCCTGAAGAATTTTGACTTTTGTACATTATATATTTCCAGTGACGGTGGTAATCTTTTAATTGTTTTTCCCATTTCGATTCTTTTATGAGACTAGTTGAAAATCAGTCACTGATCTTTGGAATTGGTAATGTCAACCAGTGGACTTGTAAAGAAATCGATATTTGGTTGCTTTAAGTTGATTTGTTAAACTGCATTTTTCAGAGAGTTTTGGCTTGCATATTATTTGTTTCTCCATAGATGGCGATGTTATGCTAACTTTCTTTATTTAGTCTTTTACACGTATAAAAAATTGGTCATTGATCTTTTAAGGAGGGGATATCAGTCATTAGACTAGCAAAGAAATCGATATTTGTTTTGACTTATTAAACTGTATTTCTTCAAGATTTTTATTTGTGGATCATTTTTAAACGCCCTTTTGGCAAATATATTTTCAGGATTTTTAAAAAAAATTCTGTAATTTTTATCCTAAATTAGTTTGTTTATCAAACACTGCAGATGTGACAATCAATCGAAAAGCAAAAAATACTTCCAAGAAAACACAGCGCATGGGTTTAATTTTTAAATATTCTAACTAAAATAGATAAAATACATGGAGTAAAGCTTAAAAAAACAAAGCAAAAACCAAATTTGCACAAAATTAAAGAGAAAAAGCTAAATAAAAAGGTACAACTAAACATAAAGTTATGTTTTGGAGAAGATAAAAATCAACGTGCATCAAATTCTTTAGAATAAACGGTTTTATTTTTCAGATTATTGCAGCATTTTTATGTTAATATATAATTAGCAAAGTAATTCAGAATAAAATAAAATAAAATATTTTATTGTAAAGGAAATTTTCTGCACCAAACTGTGAATTAAGAAATCAGCATATAATATTTACAAGAAAAGTCTTTTAAAAAGTTGATCATCATTTTGGTTTTGAGTTTAAATTTGTTGGCAACTAATTTTATTAAGCAATTTAATCTAGAGTATTTTATGCTTTTATTTCATGAAACTTTTTATTTTATATGAGCATCATTTACTTTGCTCTTTTAAGTTATATCTTGCTTTATGCTTACTTATATAATAAAAAATCAAGCAAGTATACAATTTTTCTATATAGAAGAAAAGCGATTCAAATATTAAATTATTTTTCTAAAGATCTACATTTAAAGGTGATATTTTAATAAATCTGAAAATCGCATTAACACCATCAAGGAGTGTAAACGTCTGATAGATTTACATGTTGTTTATCTTTTTATAATAAAACAAGAGATATTATTTATATATATTGTCTATTTAATTATCCTTTATATAAAATTATATCTTTATATAGATATCTTTTTTATTATATATGTATTATATTTTTGATAAAACAAGAAAAAAAACGTCACATATATTAATTTGAATCTTTTAATAAATATTACTCAATGATAAAGAGATAAATGGCATCTTTCATTTTTAAAAGACAACTGACATAAGATTAACAGTTTACTCAACTGAGATTTCATTAACCATTTCCTTATAATAAAAATGAATATCAATCATTGTAGTGTGATAAATATTTTAACCAACCAAGTAAATCATGTTACAAACTAATTCACAAATTCTCGGTACCCATTATTATCCATTCATTAATTAGAACAGACGAGTTCAATAACATTTGGCTTTAGAAAGCAAAATCAAAGTCAGATAAGTTTTCAGACGATTTCTTAAGATTTTTTTTTCTTTTTTTATTTATCCGGAATGGATGTCTAAAGATCGTTTGAAGATAGTTAAGAAGATACAACAGTTCAGAGTAAGCTATTCTGAAACGCGGAGTTGCGTATCATTTCCAATTCTACGTAATACTTGAATAACGATAAACAGTTCTGACATTGTGTATCAAACCGTTATTTTTAAAGCTTTTATTCGCAAAATATCACGTTGATGTTTAGGTTAAAAATATGGCTGCTGACGCATCTTTTAATTTAACTAGATGTTGTATAACCTTTAAGATTGTACTTTTGTAGCTCACATAATTAAAGTGAAATAAATATTTTAAATGCTATTCTGTTTTTGTCATGTGAGAATATAATGACGTTTTGGTTAGGAGGTTTTATTGTATCCGAAATTTAAGGGCAAAAAATAGTCATTTTCTCATTTACAGATAGCGATTCACCTGACCTATGCCATTTGAGTTTTGTTTTGCCAGTATTGTTTGGAATATTTAATTAAAGTTAATATCAATTGCTTTTTGTTGTTTGTCGTTTCTATGAAATGAAGTCATCTTTCGGATTGTTTGCGATTTCTTACTTTTTAATAATTAATCTCGCGCTCAGAAGATAATCATTTAGTTTTTTAAAAAAAATCTTTTTCAGTTTTAACTATTACAATTTTATAAAACGCGACTTATATTTATTCTTTAATGAGCGCATTCTTACTAATTGTATTTTTCAAAATACTGTTAATATAAGAATATTATTTTAATATCAATCTACATTACGTTCATTGGATTTTACCACATATACCATAGCTTCGAATAATGGTGAAATTTTCGAGCTCCTAAACTTTGTTTGCCCGCTAGAAAAATTGAAAATGAAAGTTTAAAAAAATTATCATTAGAGAGGGAGAGAGAGAGAGATCTGCCTTTGATTAATAGAGAAAGACAGTTGTCAGTCGTGAGTGATATTTAAACACAAGTTTCACAATTTTTTCAAATTGTTTTATATTGGTTAATGACTTAACTTATATAAAACAAATATTCACTTAAAATAATGATATCCTCAGATGAAATTTGCGACCATATATTTTATATTTTATTTTTTTAATATTACAGTTGGCTGGTTTTCTTATGTGCAGTTTCTTTAAAAAGTTTAATTTTAATTTACGTTACTACTTTATTTAAAATTTATGTTGGTTTCAATGTAACCTAGTTATGTATTTGGTTTGAGGTGCGCATATATTTGATGATGAATTTTATACAAGTGGGAGTCTAACCAAATCTTAAAAAATTAGACTCTTCAGATAGCAAAGTTTTAGTAGCGTGATGTCTAGGTTTTTTTTAAAAATATTTACGGGTTAATTTCTAAACCAAGATTAAAAATAATGTAAACGAAGGATGAAGAGACTTCTTTGAAAAAATTATTTAGAGTTAATGGGGAATATTTACAGGGTGAGTATTTACAGGGAGATATTGAATGGATTAAAACGTGGTGATATTAAACAAACACAAAGTTAGATTATTTCCTCTAGCAGGATGTTAGAAGTAACAAAAATATTATGACTGAAAACATATTACCGCGTAGTTTTGCGAGCGGGAACCGCTGACGCGTGGAGAGCTCCTTCTCTTACGGATGTTAGTGGGGCCTCTGGCTCAATATTAATTGGAACAGTTTTTCAAAAGCTCGATAAATGGCTTTGTTCTGAATTGTTGTACTAATTAAAAGTATCGTCCTTTGGGGAATGATCTAACCTTTTACAAATATTGCTTTGAATTACATCTATAATCGGGGATTGACAAAACAAAATGAAAGCAGATGATGGTTAAATAAAATAGGTTAGCGGGATAAACTACATATATATGTCAAAGAGGTTAAAAAATCCTGAATATCACTCTTGACAACGCTGCTTCTATTGAATTTTGGTATATTTTTTCAATTGTTTTGTTGATCTTTTATGCAATTCTTTATTTAATAAAAACATTTAAAAAACAGAGTATTGTCGGCATCTAAAAATCTTTTGAAAAAGAACATTTTTAACAAATCCTTAAAAATTTCAATTTTTATCAAATTTTTAATAGAGAATTTTAGCTGTCTATCTCTCTGTATATACATATATTAATGAAAATAGATTTATGATTTAAAAATGAATAATTTTAAAGCAGAATTAACAAAAAATAATGAAAACCAAGCGATATATATAATTTGTTTGAAGCATTTAGAGATTTGAGAAATATTTGTAAAATTCGAGGCAATTATATCTGTAGAATTTTCCAGTTTAAATCAATATAATATTTTTAAATACATTTTTAATTATTGTTGGAGGGTAAAAATATTTTTAATGTTATTTATGTTTAGTATTAAATTTTAAAAAGCAAGAATTACATTAATTAAATGGAAATTTTATTCCTCCCACATAATGTTACTTGGAAGTGAATTGGATTCAAAATCTATATCAAGATTTCTAATTATTTATTATAATGATTTAAGAATTCAAGACTAAAAAAATTAATAATATTCCAGACGACTAATTTCCAGTTTTCAGAAAATGTTAAATTTCTCTTTAAAGACTTTTAAATTCATCATAAATATTTATAATTTTAATGGATTTTTTGAGGTGTTTACCAAATCAAAATGTTTTTAATAAATTCGTAAAAACACAATTGTTTGTGAAATTTCCTGTTCAACATTTTATGATTGCGGAATTCATAATCAAACTTTAAGTGCCTTTAAATTGCAAATTTTATTCATTTTAAGTGGTCAATAATTATTAATTTGATGTATAATTGGTAAAAACAAATAACAGTAACACCTACATGATTTTGGCATGTTTACTTTTTTCGTCTTTCGAGGGGAAATAAAATAGTGTTTTTTGTGGATTTGTTTTATTTTTGATTATATGCCTCTATTTACAAAACAATTACTTCATAAAATATGCAATAAAGACGACAAAATCATTCAGATCCCCGAAGTTTTTTAAAATCGTTTTTAATCTGTTTTAGAAATGCCGCCAAAATAAATGTCTTTTTTCATTATAAATGCACACTTATAATTTTGCTTTATATTTAACTATCTCAAATACCCAACGTTAGAAGAAATTTTCATGTTTTTTAATTGATGAAAAATAATTTTTTAACAAAATGCAACATTTCATTTAATAAAAATTATTTATTCTGTAATATTTATGAGTAAAATTTTAGATATAATTTTCATGTCAAAATAGATTTTTTATTTAATATTAGTTGTTGAAATTATTTGAACGTATTTCTTTTTTAAGTAAATTATTTCTAATGCAATGGATTATTTTATATAAAAATATTACTAAAACACCAAATCTTTATATCGTCTGTAACTTTATTTTTAGCCAAAATAAGAAAGTCGCAGTTTCTTGAGCTATTAGATTGTTCCAAACTATTTTTAAAAATTGCAGAGAGCAGATTTCTTTTAGCCATATTTACCTAGTAGCCTGAAAGGAATTTAATTTTGTAAATGGCAGCTTAAATATGTACTTACTACATGGAAAAAGAAGAGAGCCTTTGCCATTTGTTAACTTTAAGCTTTAACGGTCTTTAAATGCAAATAGTCGAATTTCGAATAAAATTTCTAGAGTAACAGGAAACCTCAAAATAGATTTCTAGATAAAGAAAGGGTTTTTCGGTATAAATAATGAAAAATAAAATTTATTTGAACATGAACCTTCGAACATATTTTGGTGTTTTAAAACTTCAATTTGATAAATAAATCTTGATTATCCCCATATTTTCTTTTTTACCCAAACCTGTGTTTCTGAAGTAATGGGAATATAATTTTTAATTAATAAGATACAAACAATTTAATTATTTATATTGAAACCTGAAATGAAATGTCCCTTATATTTCACAGAGTTGTGTTAGCTATTGTTATTGGAAAATCAGTTCATAAGATTACTTTATTTACTTAGACTATATTTATTTTTATAGACTAGAAATAAACCGATTTGCATTGTACAAGAAATTCCTTTATACTGAATCAGTGGAACTAAAAATATTTTACTACTGGATCATGAAATTTACACATTCTTATAGTTAAATAAACGAAAATTAAATTATTGTATTTTTATTAGTTCTCTAAAGATCAATATGGCCTAAATTATTTAAATCGTATGTAGTTCAGGATGTTAGGAAAAAAAAGAAAGCATCATAGGTATATAACATAAGAAAATTATTAAAAAATTTCATATTTTAGTTCGAATTTTAATTTTTGTGGCTCTTTTTAATACGGTCCGAGATTTAGAATAGTTTCAATGCAATAAAAAGTTTATTTATTCTAAATATACTTTGATAAACTTTGACCGATTTAATATTAAAACGAATCTGAAATAAAATGTATAGATGTAAGTATTGCCAGAGAATATATAATTTGTGTTTTCCAATGAAAATCCTTAAAAATAAGTAAAATAATTTTATTTTCATCAACTGATTAATAAATTGGAAATAATTTAATATGATAAATCATGAGATTTTTATATCTTTTATTTTCTCTCTGAATTTTTTTAAAGTAGAGAATAACATAGTTGATAAAACTACTTGAACAAGAACCCAGTCTTCAATTTTTCTCTTTTAGGGTTATCAGAAAATGATAATGTAAGTTGTCACATTTGGCGACTTATTGCCAACAAAAAGTTACAATTTGGGGCGAAGGTCTACAAGGTACTTGTGCTCCTACCTGACTAATAAAAAACATGGTCAAAAAAAGTTATCGCTCGATTAATCATAGAGAAGAAACTTGGAATGAACGCCAAACAGTGAGGAAAGGTATTAAAAATTAAATATAATTTAAAAAAAAATTCAATTTTTAAAAATTTATTAGATGTCTGTTAATGAAATAATATTCGAAGAAACACTGCGTAAGTCATTAGGAAATAATGAAAGAGTTATTGCTTTTAAATATGTTTAAAATATAACAAATCTTAAAAATAGACATTCAAACCTTTGTAGAAACTTCACTGTTCAACGAAATTACATTTGGAAGTGAAAACATATATTTCTATATTCTAAAATTCTATTGAATAATGATAAAGAATACAACGCAGGCAGTTCTTTCCTCATAAACCCTTTCATCGTTTAAACGAAGCACAGTTTTACTAACGAAGCTCTAGACAGGGGTCTTGTTGGCGGGTCCGAGTGAAAATCATTATTTGCGGCGGTCTCTCCTAATTTACGCGTGTTGCTCTGTCACTAAAATTTCCTCGGAGGTAACTTCCCTCTTGACCTCGCGGTTATCTCGTTTGGCGATGCTCTTTTAACTAACTACAAGGCCATCTGCTGAAGATACGCTCAGGATTCACTATCTCTCCTCCTATTGTGGGAGGATGCAGCAATAGCGTCTTCATTATCTCTTTTTCACTTTTTAAGTAATCTTTTGCTTTGTAGAGAAAGTGTAGTAATCGTCAAAAAATTAGAACACAAGAGTTTGACTTTTCTACATTTTTCAAACCTCCCAATGTTTGAAAAACGAATTTTTTGGGAAAAATATGTATATATGTGACAAAGATAACGCTGAAAACAATTTGAGCTAGAAGGTTGAAATTTAATATGTAGTGTTTGCTCCAAATCTGCAGATTTTAAACAAATTTTGATAGATTCTGTTTCGAGGAAATTCATCTGTCTGGTTTTAAATAAGTTGACATCTTTACTACGAAATGAAGAGAACTAGACAGAAATGAGATACAGTACACACACACACACACACACACACACACACACACACACACACACACA
>JAOUZG010012033.1:1017131-1040728 GCA_026289955.1 Argiope argentata | reverse complement strand
CACACACACACACACACACACACACACACACACACACACACACACACTAGGAATTAAAAATAAGAAATAAAATCATATTTTTCTACAATATATTAGCAGTGAATTGTATGGAATATTAATTATTTTAATTTGAACTTTCTAACAACTTATTTTCAATGGAAAGTTATTATTCTATTCGAATTTGTGGCAGAGTGGTGGAATTTGATTAATCTGGATGTTTTTTATTCGATTTATCGCTAATTTGAATTTTCCTACTTGGTCCTTAAACCTCTTCGTGGTAAAATGCTACAACATATTCTGAAAGTTATATTTTATTATCATTATTATCTCAAGTCAAAATTAAAGAAACATCTATTTTTTTAAATTTAAATTTCTAATTTTCTATGTACCATTAATACCCTTTCTTTGTTAATATTTTTTAATGAATTGATTATTACTTTTCTTGGCCAGCGCATTAAAAGTCGCTTCTGGATATTTATCAATTGAAAATATTCCACTATTTAAAAGAAATTCAGAATTAATAATTTAAAAAACTTAATTTTTAAATATTTTTTATTTTTATATAGAATTTATTGCTTATTAAAACCGTTAAATGCGAAAAATTGTCATTTTAATTTTACAAAATCTTTAATTTATCTTACCATGGTTTTTTAGATATATTTTATCTTATTCTAAATATTACGGTAAATTGAATTTTTATTATTTGAATATTAAGGTATCGAATTTTTATTATTAAAGGCGAATAAGTCATTCTACTATATAAAAATGATGATTATATGTATTTATTAATATATTTGTAATGTATAAAATAATTCCGTTTCCTCACTGGAGTACTGAACTTATTGCTTGTTATTTTGATATAAATTATCTAAACATCCAGGATTGTTTGAAAAACATGCAATAAAAAATGCGAAAAGGCATTAAAATATTACACATTTATTAGAAAATGAATTGCAACACACCTAATAAAAATTGTTGGAGAACCCTCCTCTTAACGAAGTGCGAAGTGTTTGTTTTGAAGTTGTCTGAAATGTCGAACATTTCATGAAGTTGTCTGAAATGTCGAACATTTCAACGAAGAACATTTCATGCATGTTACAAACGTGTTTATGCCGCTACAATCATTGCATAATGTATTCTCTCGTCATGAGGCGCGCTGCCTTTGATCTTCTCTATGTGGCACTCGCACGTTGCCGTCTTTATTTGGGTCTGCATGCAAATCAGCGTCGGATTTACAACCGGAAGACACCCACGTCTGGTTCCTTTCGGAAGGAACCGAACCTTCGGTGACCCAGACCTCATTTCGAGATGCGTGATGAGCGAACGAACGCAGTGGCCATCTGGATCCGACCGACCGGGGCTGGGAAAATAGTGTTTCCGATGAATTTAGCGGTGAAACCACCTTTTCCCCTGTTTCCTGGATGGTGAAAGTTATTTGTTAAGATTTGTTGCTTCACATATTTAGGGATGAAATCTTTTACTTTCTAGCGTACGAAGTATGGAGAAAATATTCGAACAGGCAAAAAACTTGAGATTTAGACCTATCTTCACATTTTATACCTCCCTGAGTTCGATTTTTTTTTAGAAAATATCCCTCTGTGCCTCTGAGACAAAGGAAACCTCAAAACGATTTTCGGCTTGTAGGTTGAGATTTGGTATACAGTCATTATGGTATATTTGGAGATTCTTATTGAATTTCGAGTAAAATCTGCTCAGAAGTCGTCTATCCAACAGGCATATTGCAAGTTAACACGATAAATACAAAAAGAAGCGAGTTACATAAATAAAATATGGTAAAAAGATTTAACATATATAGTGCATACACTTATCAGACGGCGTCCTGGTACAGAGGTATCGCGTTTGCTCGTGATCTGAAGGAAGAAGCTGGACATAGAAAAACAACCATGTCCAAACCGGGATTTGAACCCGAGACGCCCATATTAAGGGAAAGACGCGCTATAAAAATGTCAAAACACCGACAACTTTTGTTCTCATTAAATTAAGACACCCAATTAGTTTGCCAATAGCGTTTATGCAAGCTATAAGTAACCGAAATTATTAATAATTTTTAGTTATTGCTGTTAACTAATTAATGAAATAAATAACACAGCCAATTTTATTTAAAATACAGATTTGGGATTGTGAATAAGATAAATTTTTATTTAAAACGTTTATTTTAAACAGCTTATAAATTAAATATCAAGCCAAGAATGTCATACAGTGAAACTATTTATATATAATTCAAGAATCTCATTTTAAAACTATATAAGGGAATATAAAAAAAATATTCGACACAATAAAACAAACCATATATATTTTATTTTGAAAAGAATTACGATATGACATTTAAAATAATAATGCTTATTATATGTTAAATGCGACATAACTAAAAATTTATATTCTGTAACGCTTCATAAAGCATATTTTGAATATATACTATCAAAATTAGAAAATAATACTTTATTTTGTAATAGTTGTTCATAACGAAATTCTTCCAAAATTTAAAATTTCTAGATTTGATTGATTTTTATTTAAAATTATTAATTTTTTGTAGATTTCCTTCAATAATTTTAGAGCTTTTTAATGCATAAAAATATTTCCATATATAGTTTAAAAATTAAAATGTATATTTATAAATATATATATTTCAGTGATAACCATTGAGTAAATTCGATATTTTTAATATTTTTTTTTCAAAAAATTTAAGTATATACAAAATTTGTTATTTACTAAAAACTCCCAATTATCACTTAAAAATTTGCTTATTAATTACTTCTTATTACTAAAACAATAATTTAACTTATTACTATAACCAAACAAAAATATTTTTATTGTTTGCTTATGAAAATACAAGTTACGATGGTCTTCTATAAAATTCCGTGTATGCTAGTTTTTGTTTATATGTAAGAGCAAACTTCAAAAATAAAATTAAAGCAGGCGAATAAAAACTAAAATATAATCATAAATGGAGGAATTAAATTGGAACTTCAAATTACTTTCGTTTCTAACAAAAGACAATTTTTATCCATAAAAAATCGAAATATTTGATTCCGTAAAAATGTTTATATTTAATTCGGAAAAGAATTCCGATTTGTTTTTCATTTCCATGTTAAAGGCGTTCTTAAATTATACTCCCACGCATTCCAAGTTTCCAATTGACTTTTAAAGGAGAAAACAGAATGTGTTTCGAAAATTCGAACGGAACATAAGTAATAAAATTTTTAAAGAGGCGATATAGAATTTAAATTAGTCGAGATATGGAAAATTGAAGATTTCATCAAAGGTATTGCTGAAATTTCTGAAATTATTTTTGAAACTTTTGAAATTCTCCAGGAAATTATTTGATTTCCTTTTGCGGATATTTGATACGAGTTGCAATTTTTTTAATATAGAAGTGACCCAACATAAATATTGACGAAACTAAAAACATTTCGAATATTTTCATTAAAATTTCCATTCAAATCCTTAATAATATGGGTTACAGTAATGTAATTATATATTTGCATATATTTGATTATTAGATGATCTAAAATAAAGTTTATAACAGCTTGAAATTTTATTTATTACGGCAATTACTTCATGGGAATTTAAGTAATAAAATATGTTTGTTAGATTTTAACAATGTCATTTGGAAGAAGTATTAATAATCTATTAAAAAGACAAGCATTAATAATAGATTAAGAAAACGTGGATAGCAATAAACAGTTTATAAAATCTTGCCTTCTTCGATTATGAATTTATCAACCATCTTAAATATTGTTGTTGTTACTAATGACACTTGCCGTGGACAAGTCGTATGAACATCTCTTGTTTTTGAAGTAGCGTAAGACAACGACAACGACTTAGTTACACATTCATCACATTCGCTTGTATAACCCCTTTTTACTGGTGGGTACAATCTTACATTTCACAGATAGTACACAGAACTCTAATGCCTACCACCTACTAATTGGGACTCGAATCTGTGATAACCACATCACGGAGCAGACGCCCTACCTCTGTGCCAGAATGACGGCATCTTAAATATTAAGCATTTAAAATAATATGAATGAAACGAAACATGCTCAATTCGGAAACTATTGATATGATTTTTACTATTAGTTCAAATTCTCCTTTTATGTATATAAAATTTAATTTTCAATCTTTATTAAAATACTTTTTATTCATCCACTCTAAGTTTAAATACACTTTTTTTAAAACTTGTGAATGACACTGGATGTTAATACAGTTTTTTAGTTATTATTTAATTAATTATTTGAATTTTTATTAATTAATTATAAACTAACTTTCGTGTCAAAAATCTTAATTTCCTGACTTTCAAATGTGTAAGAAGAGCAGGTTGTTTTTTCCCACGCTAATGAGTTTAGGCTTAACATGTTTTCGACCGATTGTTTTAACGATTCTGTTTATTTTCTTAATGTTTGAGGCATTTAAAATTAAACATTGTTATTTAGTCGATTTTTCAGATTCATTTTGAAGTACTTTTGAATTAAAATAAAACGGAATAAAGGGAATTTGAAATTTCTAATCTGTATTGCGTTACCCCGACTGGCGTAGGAAATTCACACATTTGCATCATCCTTATTTGCGTTGAAAATTCAAGCATGCGTACTGTATTCGGATTTATTTTTAACGAATTCGAAATTGATTTTATTTTAGCCAGACATACTTATTCGATAAATTTTAAATATTAATTATTTTTAGAAGGACACAGACATTTCCCGTAGATTGACATTTTTTGGAAAGAGGAAGCCATTTTCTTTAGTGAGGTACTTTTTAGATAGACATGGTCTTTTTCATTAGAGAGACACAGACAGAGAGAAATTTTTTAAAAAAAGATACATATATTTTCCATTTTTATTAGCAGAAGCATCTTTTTCACTATTGACAGAAGGAGTTGATGTAGAAACAGCAATATTCCATCATGCATGTAGGTGACGTAAATACCATAAGTGAGTTCGATAATCAGACTTATTCTTCTGTTATCTGTTTATTAGTTCTTCGGCTTGTGTCTATTTTTAAAGAATAAGCAGTTCACGAAAGCTCTTCCAACTGTGCCTCGGAGAGAAGATTTCAACTGCCATTTAAAGATCACTGGCATTGAACAGAAAGAAGATTCGAGAATGCTGTTTACGGAACTGTCAGTCTGACAGGACGGCTGGGATGGACAATGAACCATACGTCTCCGGATATGTTCCAGCATTAATAAGTCCAGATGCCGGAAATGCTAAATATACATCCGAAATAGAATGTTTTTCTACCGGAATGAAATCATCATCTGTGTGAAATCTTTGTAAACACGAAAAATACGATGCGAATCAGATTTAAAATTGCTGAAATTTCGTTTTTTGATCATGAGATGCTTTCGGTTTCCATGACGACAATTATATAAACTCATGAAATCGATGCCAGTTCGTGTAGTAAACAGATGTGAATTAGTGGTCTATTATAATTAAACGTAGATAATGAAAAGAAACATAGAAATTAAATAAACATGATGTTCTCGACTTCCAGAATCGTCCAATCACCAAGGAGGTGTGATAGGGATTTTTATAGATATTTTATTTAATTTTCAGAAATAATAATTAAAAAAAATAGAAAATTCTATAAACTTTAATTGAGATCATTTACAAATTACGCTGTAGTGGTTATCTATTAAAGTTCGAGATTTGAGGTTAATACATTAATTTCCAAAACTAATTTACCTACTTTAAGAGATTTTTTTAAAAAAAAATTGTCATTGAAATTCGAATATGATATACAATTAAAAATCATAATTTCCTTTTCTGCCTTAACGCAAAAAGTTAAAAAATTTTCCAAAAAGTCTGGAATAACTAGTAACTATTATTAGGAAACTGAAACAAAAAACGTATTGAAATAAAGTACAAAAAGAAAATTTAAAAATTGTCACATTCCTGTTTAGCGATTAGTGATTTCATGATGACATTAGTTGCTTTTATAACAACTGTTTTGAAAAATTTGACGAGAATACTTGTGATTTAAAAAAATCAGAATTATTTAAATATTTCAAAGAGTAAAAAAAAACCCCACGATTTTTTCCTACATAGTTTAAGCTTACAGTTATTTTAATTCAAAATCTTTCTTATTTCAAATTGGAGATCTATTATTTTTCTACATTATTAATATTATTAAATATTTTTATTACATTTATTAAATATTTTTTAAAAAATTGTACCAAAAATTACTGCTGTATATTTTCAATTCATTATCGATTTTACGATTTAAAGATACGAAAAAAAAATTAAAATTATATTCGATATTTTTATGCTAGCATTTGGCTCATAAATTAAAGTCTAAAATATTTAATTTACTACCTTTAATTATTAAGAACAACTTCTAGAATTTAAAGTTATCTCAGGAGAACAACTACACTAATGAAAAGTGTTTTAAAGGAGAGTGAAACTTTTTAATGAACGAAGTTTATGAGAAATGAAAGAGAAAAACAAAACAAAAGGTTATGGTAAAAGTGCTAATTTAATAATGTAAAGCTTTTTGAACTGAAAAATATGAAGAGTTAAATTTGCTTAAAGTACTCCTTGTTCTTTGTGAAGATGAGTTTTCTTCTTTAGTTTAACAAAGTATTGTCTAGAAATTTAAGTTTTTATTAATTCCAAATAATTTACTTTTTCACAGTTATAAAGAAAACAGTAAAGATGAAAAATAATTTTAAATTAAATATCGATTCCATTTGCTATCATAAATAATTTACTTACGAAATAAAACTGTAATTTTTAGAAAACTAAATTTTTTTCTTATATTTCTCTTAAAAAACCTTTGTTTATTGAATATTAAATATTAATGTAAAGAGACCATATTTTTTAATCTGTGTTTGTCATATATCGTGTCCATTTTCTTTCTAATAAAAAGTAAAAGTAAGCAATTGCCTTTATTTAATAATCGTTTTAGCTTTCTTTCGCAGACGATAAATTTAAAACTATACGATAAAACAATTAAAAATGGAAATAGATATCGTTAGTATTTATTCTTAAAAATTATATATAAAGATGGGAAAATGGTATTAAATTCTATTATACGTGCTTTCTATTCAGATTGAGCAAAAGAAAATGTGAAATAAAATAAAAAAAGGCGATGATTTCAAATTCAAATTAATTGATATTTAATACATTCGAAGTAGAGAAAATTAAAATTATTTTACTGTTGAATTAAAACTTCTGAGCCTTAATTAATGTTGAGCAGGAGATGGGCTTTTTATAACCTTTAATTACTTAAAAAGGTATTTAATTAAATTACTAAAAATTTACGAACTTTTAATTATTTAAGAAAATTGCGTGATATTTCCATGCCAACGAAAAGAATTGTTTTTACTGACGTCAGAAATATCTAATATTTATAAAGAAGGATATAAGAAATGCCAGATATATACTTTTTGTGCGATTTTGGATTAAATAAAATTGCAAAAAATCAATTTATCTCGGTCACATAAAAAATATTCTCTAGTACTGTCAGCTCAGAATAGGAGAATAAAATATTGACGCCGATGTTTTTTTGAATCTTTAATTAATCCTCAATATTTTGCGGATATTCATGATAGCTATTGATAACATTCAAAATTTTAAGCGGGAGGACTAACGTCCTCCCACTGGTGTGCCGTGGTATGGCGAAAGGAGTGCCAGCTCACGTGTCGTCCTCGTCATCTGACAGAGGTTCAAAATTACGAGGTTAGTCCCCAAACAGTTCTCGTGTTGTTATATTAACGGGACGTTAATATAACATCAGCTTATCTAATTTATTTAATATAACTGAACTGAACTAAACTCACTTCTGTTCTCCATTTTCGGGAGATATCCTAACTAAAACCGGGATACGATTCCCTACTTCAATTGAAGTGAATTTTATTATCTCTTTCGTCAATTGATATCATTAAATTACCTTCATAGCCAACCATTCAGAATGCTCAATGTTTATTAAACAAATACAAATTAAAACAATGCTTTTATTTTCTGTGATGAGGTAATTATCAAATTTATTGACGTTGCAAATTAATTATAGTAATATGGTGAGCAAATAGCTGGTCATCGAAGGCGATTGTATAATTTTAAAATATCAAATCAGATGAATCGACCTTTTCCAAGTAATCTCCTTTAAACCAAGCGCGGCAGAAAAGGCAAATTCAACTCCTTTTAATAGTTCATTTACTTATCCATCATTTAATATTCTTGTTAGGTGTCGTCCTCGTCATCTGACCTTTCTTCAAAATTACCATATTCGTCCCAAAATAGCCCTAGTGTTCCTTTAAAATAGGACTTTAATGTTTCTAAACTAAACTAAACTTAATAGTTATACTTGTATACTATATAAATTGGTATTTTTCGAATTAAAGTAAATCTTACCTGTTTATACTTTGATACAAGCAATTATACTGACCATATTTCGAAAAAACAAAAAATCAAACAAAACAAAGCTTTGGTGCATTAAAACTCTACGATTCCTTTAGAAGCATATTTCAAAGGCTACAATTACTTTCAGATTCTCACAATATTTACACTCTAATTGTTAATAATTAATTGCAGCTTTTAGAAATAGTAGCATTAAATGATGAAGATATTTTGAGCTTAAAGCAGAAGGGTAATCAGTTTGAAAGTGTTGTTTTATTCAGAAGAGTTTCTATATCGATTTAATTAATTTTTTGAGATACAATTTTAGATGTGGAATAGCTTCTAATTATATCATCATTTAATTGTGAGAAAATTTAATTAATTCTAAGTACACACTATCTAACACAAGCAAAATATTTCTTTCATGAAATTCTCAGAATTTGGTATGTGAATGCAAAATCTTGTAGCAAATGCTGAAAACTTACCAACGTCTAATTTATAATTTAGACCAACATTCTAAGCCTCTAATTGAACGAAATTGAGGAATAGTTAGCTAACAAACAAACGCCCTTTATAATTAACTTTATTACAATATTTTAAGTTTAAACATATTTGAAATGCAGATTCTATTTAAATTCTATTATTTTATAAACGATTATAAGGGGGATAGATTATGCTATAGCAATTTGGAGCATAATTGCCTGTAATTTTACGAATTGATTTTCAAAAGGCGTTTTCAGTAATATTATGCTGCCTTTCAATTTGGAAGTGAGCTTGTGATATTTTGGGAATCCCTTTAAATTGATTTACAGCAGTAGAAAGGCTATTTAAATTTAAATGTATGTCGGCGCTTTTGTCGGGTTTCCCCTGTATGCTCTGCATTGCAAAATCTTGTTAATCCAAATAAATTAAAACTGAATATCACTTGAATTACGAAGTGACTAAGTCCTTGGAACTATCCCATATAGCAGCGATATGCCTTATGCGAATAAATTGTTGTACAGTGGATAGATTCGGATGATTGTCCGAGTTATGTTGAAATGATTGATATTTCAGCTCTCAAATTTGCGTAATTATATATGGTTAATAGTTAACCTTTCATCAATATCTAGTTCTATATTTAATTTTTATCTGCTATACTTTCAAATACTATCAATGGTGATTTCGTAGTATTTTACTTTCTTACGCATGAAGTAGTTAAAAAATATATTATAATCGTTAAAAAAATTTAAAATCGAGATGTTAAGGAATCCTCAATTTTTTTATCTACCTGTCATTGTTAAAATTATCCTTGACATTTTTACTGCTTGTATGTGAACCTTCTAACAAAACGCATGAAGCTAAATTGCTGAAATGTGGAATGCTGATTTTATACAGAAATATGAGAATCTTTATGATTTTTTGGGAGAATAGTTTTTAGAAATAAATTAAATGTATCTCTGCATGTGCATAAAATAATTCAAAAAAAAATTAAGATTGATTGATTATGATAAATTTTTTAAAAATTAATTTGATATATAATAAACGGAGTTCTAAGGAGGGAGACGACGCTTAATCAAGGATAAGAAGCTTCCGGCCTGGTCGTTGGTTCTTAACACCTTGGTAGATACACAAAAAGGAGGGCTTTCTCCTCTCATCGACGACGGGGAATACTTCGTTACGGAAGGGTTGTGCCATTACCGGTGATAGCCCTTAGGACTCAATCACATTTCCCACCAGTGGTCCGGTCGTCCAGATTTTTTGCCGGATGCGAGTAGCCAGCTTATGGTTATATGTTAAATGAAATTTCTCTCTGAGAATCTGTATTTGATTAGAGGAAACGATAATTAAAAAAAAAACTCCATATACTAGAAAGATAAAATTTCTCAAAATTGTAAATGATGTCAAATTTTGGATTAATTTATATAAACGAAATTATTTCGAAATGTTTATTTGATTATGTCCTAAACAGAAGTTTCGAATAAATATAAGAGAAAGTTGGGATCAGAAAATTTCTCTTGGTTAAGGCTCATATATTTATCTTTTAGTATCAGAAGAAGGGGGAAGGCCTTGAAGATTAAAATGGAATACGTTACAAATAGCAGAGAATTTTCAACACTTCTTACTATATTGTAATGAAAAATGTTTGTTGTTGTTGTTACTAATGGCACTTGCCATTGGCGCGCTGATGGTCGTCAAAGATTTTAAGCCTAAGGAGCGCCTCTTGTTGATGAAGTAGCGCCAACTAGGGCGAAGCGTACGACTTAGCTACACGCTCATCATATTCGCTTTCACAGCCCCTTTTTACAGGGGGGGGCACAGTCACACACCTTACAGATAGAACACAGAATAATAGCCATGCCCGAACCGGGACTCGAATCCAGGACACATAGATCACGAGGAAGGCACCCAACCTCTGTGCCAAGACGTCGGTATGTAAAATGTACAATGTGTACAATACAACACGGTAAGCGTGGAAGGGGCCATTTGTCCTTGAAGGAATTTAAATGTGAAGTGTGAAATGTTCTTATTGAGTTGTTATTTCGAATTATTTACCACTTTTTTTTCTGATTCCTCAATATTTTTTTTCTTTTTTTACCTACAAAGATTACAATCTTTTAGATATCCTATCTTCTCATTACGAATCATATATTTTATTCATCACCTACAACTTCTGGAAATCACAATACGAATAAGATTCTGATGAAAGTCTTCATGCAGTTGAGATTCCTGAAATTCATTTGGCTGTTTCTTTAATTTATATCCTTGTTAGCTGAAATCGTATAAATTGGATGCCTATTTAGATATTTTCTACCTGAGACAAGCAAGTCATTATCGTAAGACACGATGAGGAGTCGAAAAGGAAATGAGTTAGATTACTTATTGACTAGCTCAGTCTAGAAAAGAAAAGGGTTTATCGCGTAGGTCTGAAATTAAGACAAAAATTTAAAGTTATTGAAGTAAAAATACAGAAAGAGAATCGGGCATGATATATGCTTTTGCACAAAAAAGAATAAATTTTTTAATCATTATTTTTAATGGTTAGTTTAAATATTATTTAAATATTGAACGACACTGAAAATGTATTCGATTTTAAAAAGTGCAATTGAAGTTAATTATTGTCTTGTCTTGCTGTATTATATAGATAAAAGCTTATAATTATTTAAATTAACTATAATCAACGTGATTTTATAACGTTTAATTTCATTTAAGAATAATTAAGAGAAACAATGTTTAGTTAATTCAATAAAGAAAATCAGAATTCGATACTATAAAATATTTAAAAATGTTTTTAATATTATTTGCTAATGATTAAAATATCGTTAATTTAACTTTGTTGATTAAATTATCGTAATCTTTTTTAAATTTGTTACATAGATATATAATAATCCCAGTTAAAATTTTCTAATATATCTCATTTCTCTAATAATATCAAAGTTTGTCGATTTATGTTTTAATATTCGATGCAAAATGATAAATTAAAGTGACTGACAGTGAGAGAAAAGAAATGCATTCAGGAAAAATATTTAAAATAGTTAATCGATTAGTAATAATCGAAAGTTAAAACGTTTAAGTTTTTCTCGCTTATGCCATAGTTAAAAAAATATTAATCATCCCCTCAATGATTGCATAAATGGAAAATAGAAAATAAATATTCGAAATGACTATCTATTATCTATTTTAGATTTAAGTCATTTTCGATTAATATTTTCTTTTCAAATTATTTTATTTCAAAGACATAAAGGAGAAAGAAAACAAAATGAAAAAAATTGTTTTTGAGTACATTTCCATAATTTTATTGATTAGAAAATGAGACAGAGTTTAGAATGTTCTTTTTGTAGACACAAAACATAGAATTCGAAAAATTGATAAAATTTATTCTTGAACAACTATGCTGCAAAAGCTAAAAGTATCTGTCTTTATAAAAGGTTTTTTTATATTAACATCTTTTTATTTGCTTTTTTTGAAATCTTCCACTCGGTGGTTTTATTAGATTGAACCAAGTAGTCACACAATTTTATTTGTTATTAAACTGACCATTGCGATCAGTTTGTTAATTAACCTAAACGACTAAAAGATTATGCATTTATTTTAAATTCCATCTGATTATTTGATAAGATTTAAATAAATTAATTTAGTGGAATCAATAAATTGCAAATTGGAGCTCTTACAAACAATAAATTGTATATTACAGGAAGTAAAAATATATACTAATAAAAGTAAACATTTCGCTTTGGAATGACTGTCTTGAAGAAAGCAGTTTTTAAATCCTTATCTTAACTTGAACTACAAATTCCGGAATAGAATTAACTTAAATAATTTAATGCAATATTTAAATTTGCTTGAATTTCATCATAATAATGAAAATATTGCTACAGATTGTGTATACAATTAAATTTAATGAATTAAAATTAGAGAACATTGTTTGGAAATAAAATTGGTCTCATTAAATCTTCAAATTTACGGTAAATCAGGATTTATCTTTGTGAGATAATATTTACAGAAGGTACAGATGAAGGACACCAAAAACTTAATTAAACATTACTGAATATAATTTCGTCTTTTGGATTTTGATTGATTTTTCCCAATTGAGTGACCATACTTTTGTCTTGAAGAGCATTCAGGCTACATCTCATCAACAGAGGGAAAAAGTGTTGATTTGTAGGAAAGAAATACAAACAAACATTTATGTTTATATGTCTGTACAAACCGACGTTGGCGACCAGTTGGTTTGCCGGCATGAATGCTTAAAAAAATTTCAACTAAGCAATTTATGTAACTTGTTCTTAATGTTTTCTCGAAAAAGCATTTTTGAACTCCTCATTTTTATACATATATGTATATAATAGTTAATTTTATAGGACGTTTTATTCATTATGCTATACATTTCTTTACCTTACTCATCTTATTGCGTTCAATTACATTACGGAACATTTATACATCTTATTACATTACAGCAAACAGAAACGGTGGTCAAGAAAGGGCGCACTTTAAAATATTTTCTCCATTGCTTGGTTCTAAAGTTAAACATTCACTGAAATACAACGAAATTTTAAAAAAATGCTAAAAGCATATTTTATATTAAAATATATTTACACAACTAATAATAGAAATGTAAGTCACATGATATTAAACAGAAATACTTTCCTTAATTTCATCAATAGAACAAAAATTATCTAATTTTACGATTAAAAGTGTGAAAATTGTCTGGATTAACTGTCAATTAATATATATATGTAATGATATTTTAAAATAGAAATTAGACCCTAATTTATTTCCACAGTTTTATCTTAATTCCGCCTATAGCAACTTCATTCTAAAATACTCTCTTATTTCCTATTTCTAGTTAATTAATTCAACAGTATCTATGTAAAATTGCTGAATAGGCTTAAAGTCGACATGTTCCCACACTCCGAGTGAAGGGATAACAATTTTCTGGTCAACCACGTTCTTTTAAAAGGTCCCTATAATACTCTTATCAGGATCCACATTTGAGAGGAACCTCTATCGAAATTTTATTATATATAAGCACTGTGAAAAAATACTTTCCCTATCAAAATCTCATGGTTTGTAAGACCTGGGATAATTAATTTCGTTCTTTTTCACACTAATTTTCTCTTGCTTCACCCCGTGAGCGGACGTGTCTTGTCTACGCCTTTTGTAAATAGATCATGCCTCCCCGAAAGAATAAAACGATCTTAAGAATTCAAACTGTCATCTTTCTGTCTTTGAAACTACCTTATGCTTCGAACAAAAATTATGTGTTGCATATATTTATAAATATTATAATAAAATATACTTAAATGCATAATGGAAAATTCGCCAAAGCTAGACTAAAATATTTTACCGCATTTAAATTTTCATCATTATAAAGAAACTTTTTGAATTTTGAAATTGTGTAAAAATTATATGCGTGCTTAACTATTTTCGTATTTTATTAAAGAATTTTCTTGAGGCTCCTTATTTTCACATTGTAAGTATTACTTTTCCAACTAAATAAAAATAAGTCTAACGAACACCTATATTATTAGCAGAGATAGATATATTCTTTTCAGCTTGATATTTAGTTTTTTTTTTCTAATTGACGATAAAGTTATTTCTTAATCATATGAAATACTATTTTAGTAATGAACTGGGATATAACAATAAATAATTCAATATAAAATTTTGGGGAAAAAAACAAACCTTTTTTCCCAATTTTTCCTACCTGATAGGATGATTAGGGCAAATTCAAATCTGCGCGTATATCTTTATTTCAAAACCCGACCCTTAATTTAAATGCATATTGTTTTCGCAAAATTCGCTCATTATTATGCATTGAATATTGACTTCCATTACCAGATTCTTCCAAAGTTTGAAATTCCTTTTTCTTGCTCCGAAAAGAAAAAAAAAGTTTGATAAAGAGAATGCAGGCATAAATTCAGAAGCGAAATTTAGGAAAGGGATCCTAAATTTCATTTTACGACGCAAAAGCACTTATCAAAGTCATGTATAAAGCGACTAGAAGCTGAATTTCACATCGATTTTTCAAACTAAGAAAAGCAAAACATTGGAAAACTAAATCCAATAAAACTAAACATCAATAAAAACTAGTTTTATTGATGAAGTTTTTATTGATGTTAATTTTCTAAAAGATTGATTCTCATATAGAATTACTCTCTGACATTTCTTCTTTCAGTCCATTTTTAATGAAAATTTGGAAATATAGAAAACATAAATAATATAACACGACGTTATCCAACCAGTTGGATGAGCACAAGCTGGAAGGAAGAAATTAAAGAAAATTTAAAAAGAATTATCCAAGAGATCTCCAGAGAGAATTCCAACGGTGTCAAATCCTACGCGACTGTTTTCAATATATGGAGAAGTAACAATTAAATGGAAGGGACAAAAATACTTAAGCAAGTGATGGCTATGGGTTATTCTTACAGAAATTGGAGAAAATGGGAGTTAAATGAAAGTAAAAAAGGATTAAAATGAAACCTGCTATGCATATTTCAATGTATCATGTCAGAACATCATGTCTTGAACAGTCAAGCACCACGTGCTCGTGCAAGTTAAGTTATATTTTTATTCATTTTAACTGTTTCATTGAATGAGTCACTTTAGTATTGCAAACTATCATTGAAAAAAACTTTGCCTCGCCTTTATTGTTAAAAAAATATCACATTTCCTGCTTATTTCATTTCACATAATCACGTTCTCAAAATTACATCTTTCTAGGTTTTATTTGTGGAATTCATTGACTTATTTTTAAAAAAATCAGAGCTTTTATAAATGAAATGGCAACGCGTTATTAAAGGCTGATTTTTTTCTGATGTTCGTGCAAAAAATAAAATTTTTATTTTTCGCCTATGGATTTTTGTTGACGCCAAAAACAACATCATGGTCTGGCATGATAAAAATATAGCCTACATTGTGATAATCTATATGACATGTATAAACAAATAACTCGGTAGAATTAAATTTCTGTAGCATTCATCTGGGTCCTGTGTTTCGATTTCCTTCACGAGAACTGCACTTTTGAACAATTTTGAAGGAATAATTTAAATGATTTTGACAAGTGTTATTTTGGTCTCCTTTATTGTGTAATCTTGAAGAGGTTTTGATATTTATGAATATGATTTATTATGGAATTGATCATACTCATAAATATCAATTATGGAGTAAACACCCGTAACAGCAACACTGACGAGAACCATATTTGAGTTTTCCAGTATTAACCGACCCTAAGGAAGTAGGTCTCGCACCAATAGAAGGAACGGGACCCCCCACCCCCACCCTTTTGTTTACCCATCAGGGTAGTGAGAACTTTCTCATACTCAAGTAAGAGTTTCTCCCTGTTGAATTTCTATACTTTCGGAAAGAACATTGTTTAAATTTCCAAATAGTAGACCGATATTTATGCATCTATTCATATCATTTTAATTTGATTTATCGTAATCATTTGCAAATAGACGGATTAACCTCTCCCTTATACTCAGTTTACCAAAACTTTACAAGTTTGCTATTAAAGCTGAATCCCAACTTTCATTAGTTATAGTCGTTGAGTGCTTCAAATTAACCAATCAAATGACTGTTACATTTATAAAAAATGTGATTGTAAATTTAGGGAGAGTTTTAATGATGCGGTTGATGTTACTAATGGCACTTGCCTTGGACAAGCGCTCTGAAAGCCATCAGCGATTTTAAGCCCAATGACCTTTTCTTGTTTTTGAAGTAACGCCAACTAGTACCAAGGGTACGACTTAACTACACTCACATCACATTCACTTTCACATCCACTTTTAACAGGAAGGAGCACATTCACACATTACACAGAAAGTGCGTAGAAGAATAACCATACCCGAATCGGGGGGTGCAGATCACTAGGAAGACGAGTCACCTCTGTGCCAGTGCACCGGCTTCTGGTCAGCGATTTTAAGCTGAGTGAGCCTCTCTTGTTTTTGAAGTAGCTCCAACTACAGCCAAGAGTACGAATTATCTACACACTCAACGCATTTGCTTGCACTGTCCCTTTTTATAGGGGGGCACATTCATATACCTCATATATAGAACACAAAGCAACTATGCCTTAAACAAGACTCAAACCCGGGGTGCCCAGCTATCGGGGAAGGCGTGCTACCCCTACTATGCAGTACTTCCTTTTGCAGGATCTCTGCCTCAGAGGTAGCGCGTCTTCCTTGTGTTCTGGGAGTCCCTGGTTCGAGTCCCGTTTAGGGCATAGTTGTTTTCTGTGCTATCTGTGAGATGTGTGACTGCGCCCCCTATTAAAAGGGGCTGTGCAAGCGGAAGTGCGAAGAGTGTGTAGCTAAGCCGTAGTCTTGGCCCTAGTTGGCGCTATTTCCAAACCAAGAGACGCTCATTAGGCTTAAATCTATTGATGCTTTCATTAGCTGGGCTTGTCCAATGGCAAGTGCCATAAGGAACAACAAGAACTTTCTTTTTATATACATCGTATACGCCAAAATAAAATAATGTTTTTACGTAAAATCCTTAAAACAAGAATACATCGCTCGCATTCTTATTCTAACTCCTTGAAATAAAAAATTCTCCCCGGCGGAAACACAAAAGAGAAGTTGAAACAACCTGCATCGTTTCTTTGGCAATTGAGAAACGGATTACGACGATAGATCCAGACAGCGAGATTGCTGTTAAACAAATGATAACCGTTCCTTTCTCTATCAGGGGAAAACTTAGCTCACTTTATTCCGCTTTAAATTTTCATTCCATGCAATAGTCGAGACAGTTTTTTTTTCTTTTAAAGTAGAAAGAAATGGGATTGATATTCTAAGGAAAGCTCTATTTGGGTTTTCTCTGTAGCTACGATGTGTTAAATAACTATTAAAAAATAAAAATAAAATTATGTGCTCACTTAGAAAGGTTAAACGACTATACCTGTATTTCTTGAAATATTTTTACAAATATGTAATTCAGTTATAGCGATATAATAATCAAAGTTTTTTGGGGAGAAAAAAAGGAAATTTAAATTAATTTTTTTTAAAATATACGTATTTTTCGAACTAATAAATAATCAAAATTATGGGAATAAATTTTATCTAAAAATATAAGTGATTGTATGAAAATAAATTTCTTATATATGAAACAAATGTGATTTTCAATCATCATCTAACCTATTGTCGTGTTATGTTTACATAAAATAAGCATGTGTTATAGTTTTTAGAAAAAAATTATGCTATGAAGTGATTTTGCATAATAAGAAGCATACATACACGTGTGCAAGAGAATTAAAAAATGCTTTAGCTTTGACGGTTTAAATATGAACATTAAGGTGTATGATATATAGAATTAGTAAAAACCCCACTTATTAGTTTTATAGAACATTAAGGTGTATGATATATAGAATTAGTAAAAACCCCACGCTAATAAAAGTAAAGAAGAATAACAGGGATTTAAACGAGGGATTTTTTCTGTGAAGGGACCGACTATTTGTCTAACAAAATTGACCCCTCGTGACCCGAAAATCCCCTGAAATTAAAGCCTAATACACCATTTTTTACAGGAATCAAGCAAGAATTACCTTAGAATATTGTCTCAAATGTACGTGAAAGTTACAAAAACATAAATAAACCATAGGAGAAAACATACAATCCGTTATTGAAAATAAAAATAAGATGGAGAAACAAAAAAGAAAGAACAAGCCTGTAGTCGGTAAATCTATAGTGAAAAAGGAATCATGTTCCCGCGTTTTAAATTCTGTATTGTTATGTCTGTATTAAATATACAGATCCTTCACAGAAAAATATCCCTTGTTTGAATCCATGCTTGAGGATGATCCTTGAGGAAGTCTTCAGACCGGATACTTTATTTATTTATTTATTATTTTTTACTTTTATTAACTTTGTATTTTTACTAATTTGGTTATGTTAATATCTGTTTTAGCTGTAGAATCTTAAGCGCTCTCCAAATACATTTGTGTTTTTTAGTATTTAAGTTTTATTAGATCGTCTCCGAAATAGGTATTAATTTGGAATTTTCTAATGCTTATAACACACGCACACGCACACCCACCCACCCACCCACAGAGAGAGAGAGAGAAAGAGAGAGATTTTAGACAATTAAAAAAAAATTATGAAATTTTCAACGAATTCATTCAGAGTTAGATAATCTGACTGGCTGTTCGATTACTAGTAAATTCATTCACTTGAAAACCTAAAAAGCAAGAGGAATAATTTTTTTTCTCAAATATAGTGTCTAAAATGTAGATTCTTATCAAATTTTGAATAAAATATGTCAAAGCTTTGGACATTTTTTCTGTTTGTACTGCGGTATGTAATCAAATGCAGTGATTGGCACACTCAATGATATACTTTGTTATTAGATTTTAGTACAAATCGATAAACAAAAAAGCTTTCAAAATATATATTTGACTGATAGAATTGATAAATCCTAAATCCACACCAAATTTTTATATTTCACGTTTATTGTTCGCCAATGCTATTTAAGAAATTTGTGGCTTTTCTCGAAATGTACAATATTATGTTACGGAAGACTTCTACTAGAAAGTACAAGAGAAATTTTCAATGAGAACCCTCCTTATAATTTACAGCAAATGGGGCTCAATTTGATGAATTGATATTTTTTCCTTTCAAGAAATTTTTCAAAAAAAAAATGAAATTAAAATTTTTTCGTCGGAAATATTTTATTATTTTCGATCTTAGTATGTAATTTTGAATTTCAATGATATCACTAAGAAATTAATTTATACTGCTGAAAACGCTTTATCATATGCTATTAAGGCGTTTAATATCCGCAAGTGCATGACTTTTAACACTGAATATATGTCTGCTCTACTCATTTTTTAATGTACTATTTTAAAGAAACAAAGAGGTTGTTTTAGGATGGACGTCGCAGTTTTTAACAACCATTGAATTACAACATTTGAGCTGGCATCTCCCTCTCCTAGCCTCCGCACTGCACCAACCATAGGCCATTTTCGCTCATCGGATACTAGACACGCATATACGACGGTTCTCCTGTGTAATTGGAATCTCGAACTTGGAACCGTCTGGTTCTCTAACCGACATATCACCAAGTCAACACGACCGTTTAGCATTGAATAGAATCGGACCCAAAACAAAGCATTAGTCCATTCTGAACTGGTTTCACTATAATTAAAGCTCGACGAATTATACCCAAATATTCTCAATTGTTTTTAAATTGTCTTCTTTTTTAATATTTATTATTGTAAGTCCCATTTTCTATTGTGTTGTTGTTACTTATGACACTTGCCATGGACGAGCCACCCCTGCTGATACAGCAACAGATTTAATCCGAAAGGAGTGTCTCTTGTTTTCGAAGTAGCGCCAACTAGGGCCAAGAGTACGACTTAGCAACACACACTCACCACATTTACTTGCACAGCCTCTTTTTTACAGGGGGGCACAGTCACACATCTCACAGATAGCACACAGAAGAACAACCATGTTCAAACCGGGACTCCCAGAACACGAAGAAGACGCGCTGCCTCTGTGCCAGAGAGCCGGCTCCCATTTTCTACTGCATGGGATTGTATTATCAACCACCACGACTATTTAGAATTGAACAGAATTGGACCCAAAACGAAACCTTTGGTTATTCTGAACAGGTTCCTATATAATTAAAGGTCGACGAATATAGCTCAAATATTTGCAAATATTTTTTAAAAAAGCCTTCTTTTTCAATATTTAATATTGTAAGCATTTTCAACTTTATTGGATACTATTATCAACCAGGAGCCTGGATTTCTTATATATTTCCACACAAGCTGCGGGTTACGTAAAAGTGAAAACATCCATAAATGGAGCATTAACCACCAAATTTCAAAGTCATTGTTCCACGGGGTAGAAAACGAAACGTGTTTTGGAACGAAAATATCTCTTAAGATCCAAAACACACCACAGTCCGAGATTCCAAGACAACACCGGTTCGTGATCTAACTGTTGATGAGCACGAGCGCAAAGGCTTATGACCATAACTGGTGCTAAGTGGTTACAAGGATGGGTCGTAAATTTCGAACATGTCGGCCATTTTTATCTCTGGATCCATAGCTCCGAGTTTTTTTCCTCCCCCTTTTTTCCTCCTAACTGATAGTTCAGCTGTGATTGGATGCGAGATCTCCAAGCGTCGTAAAGATAATCGTTATTAAAAATATACGAGTCGATTTTCTTCAGGTTTTTGGGTTTCCAAGTGATTTTTTTTTAGTATTTTGGGCATTAAAATAAGAGAAGGTTTCTTGAAAAGTGTAGGTGTTCGAAAAGAGGGTGCATTGAAGTGATAAAATATTTGAAGGACTTTTTATGATCGTTTTATTTTGATGCGGTTAGCGTCCTCATTTTAGATAACACGAAGGTTTCAGGGTAAAGATCATTAATATTATAACTGTCGATTTGGCCTTAAGATAGATAGCCTTTGAAGCTGTTAAAGTAAATTTAGGATCGAATTCATTACAAATTTATTTTATTTACCTAACAATCTGTTTACAATAAATAAAAGAAGATTGGAATAAATTAAAATATTTTATTATCAACAGTTTGATATATATATTCTTTACAGACATACTTTAATACTTCTACTAAAGTCCCCAAAATGCCTATTTTACAAAAGAAAAAAAACCCATTATAAACATGTCGCTGATAATTTGGGTGATTACTTTCGTTTATCATTTAACATCGAGGAGAGTTGTTCCTTTCTTCATAGTCATACCAGACTCTACGACACACCCGTAGGCACACGGAATAAGCCATTAAACTAAATGACCAGAAAGTCGCAAAGGCAACTGCGATGGAGTCTTAAATGCCATCACCGGCCGCGTTACAACCCTTCCCGTAGGAAGTATGTCCCGTCATCTGTGGGAAGAGCCTAACCCCCACCTATTAGTGTACCCTCGAGGGTGACGAGATCCAACCACCATGTCGGAAGCATCTCATCCTCATTTCGAGGAACTGCTAGGAATGATTTATTTTGTAGATTTACATTTATGATTTACTGTGTAGTAAATAAATTGTGCCCCAAAATTAATGGAAGATTTGAATTTTTCATCATTCCTATCAACCCTATTGAAAGAACCATTTGACCGCTCATAATTTCGGGCTGGTAAAAATGAAGCCACTACACGTTATAAGAACGTGCTTTCATTGGTGATCAATATTTTAAAAAATAAGAAACATCTGGACGACACAGTGGGAAAATTTGAGAATTGGACACCGAAAACGTGTAATTTAACACCGCAGTATTTCTTTTTATGCGATTAATTAAAGTCAAAGGTCTATGTCTACGCGTGCATTGTAAGATTGAATTCAACCTTTCATTAACGAAATTCAGCTATATTTATGCAAAGTGTTCATGGAAAATTTCGACAAAAGAGTGCGTATGTACCAGGAAAGTCGTGATGGACATTAACCCAATGTGTTAATCGATACATAATTTTATCCTGTGTACTTTACAGTCCAATAAAAATACAATAATTTTAAGGAAAAAAATGTGTGTGTGTTTTAATTTAAATCTTGTGTTAACACGATGTTCTATCGTGACACGCTTCATTTTTGCTACCCCTAAACTGTCAGCTGTCAAATGAGTTTTTAAAAGGGTTGCAGCATTTTAATACACGAATGGTGGCAAATTAAACGCGTGCGTTTTGGGCATCTTTTATTTCCTCCCCCCATCCCCCAAGTTTTATTTCGAACGAGTTTCTTTTTAAATCGAGTTTTTATTTATTGCTAGTCGGAAGAAACGATCAGTTACAAACAGTAGTAATAATTGTAATATTATTAGTAATTATTATTAATAATAATGAACAATAGTTATAATATTTATATTTAAAAAAGCTGGCTTTCTGGCACAGAGGGAGCACGTCTTCCTCGTGTTCTGGGAGTCCCGGGTTCGAATGCAGGTTCGGGCATAGTTGTTATTCTGTGTGCTATCTGTGAGATGAGTGAATGTGCCCCCCTGTAAAAAGGGGCTGTGCAAGCAAATGTGGTGTGTGTGTAGCTAAAGTCGTACTCTTGGCCCTAGTTGGAGGTACTTCAAAAAACAAGAGACGCTCCTTTAGGCTTAAATCTGCCGCTGTATCAGCGAGGGCTTGTCCATGACAAGTGCCACAAGTAAAAACAACAACAATATATTTAAAAATAATAGTAATAATAGTTATATTTATAAATAGTAGTAATAATAATAGTTACATTTATAAATACTTCCGACGTTATTAGAAAACTACTAAAAAGATTCAGTATGATCAGTTTATCAATATGAAATAAATTGGGATTGGAATTGTGAGCTTATTCAAAATTATCAATTAATACTGTTAATATTCTTTTAATATTATAAATATCAGAGATATATAAAAAATAAAACATTTGAAAATAACTGGCAGGAAATTTATGATGTTGGATGAAAACAAATATTTATCCAATACTAATTATTCTACTAGCAAACTGCTCCTGGAATCGGTTTTAGAAATGGATCCAGTAAACTTATTTAGATATGGACCTAAATATGAATTAGTGCTCCTTATCTCATTATAAAATTTTACGATGCACTTTTGTTTTGATTTTCTTGATGACACTTGATATATTGTTTTGTTTATCGTAACCTAATTTCCTTTCCAAATTCATAACATTCGACGCTTCATTTTACCAAACCGTGTTTTGAATTAAGATCAAAGAGGTTCTTTGTTTTTCCATCAACTTTATGAACTCTTTTTCAACCGTCTTTTCCAATTCCTACCATTACTTCCAACTCTCCCTATATATATATATATAT
>JAOUZG010012033.1:964733-1009263 GCA_026289955.1 Argiope argentata | reverse complement strand
TTAATTATGATTTAGCACAGTATTCAAATTTTTGTATTGCCATTTTTAAGCCACTTTTCTCCCATCTGAGTTTTACGACTGGAAGAAAAGATCACTTAAATGAAAAACTCTGATCATCCTTCACAGACTGGCAACACTATTATAGATTCATTAATATCTATAATTTTCGTTTGTTTTAATTAATGGACTAAAATTTGTAGCAATTATTTTTATTATTTCAATGAACTAAAAACCTAATTTTTCACTCACGGTTTTTAAACGTTGCTGAAGTTATGATTGCGTACTCTAAAGTGTTTTTTATTATTATTTTAGTGAGCATCCATCTTTTGAAATTCACATGCAGAGAAATATTGTAAATGAAATTTTTTTTAAATTATCCAAACACGATGAACATGGAAGAAACGTTCTGAAAGGGGTAATTTTTAATTGGTCGATACTTGCAGCTGTCTCCTTTTTATCTACAAGATTTCACAATTTACGAAGTTTCACAAAAATTCATAATGTTGCAATTTAATAAAATGGGTACAATTGAAATTTTGATTCCATTGCGTAAGTTAAATGAAGAAAAGGTTTTTAGCAATATTTGTTGGCAGAGAAATGCATGGATTTATGAAAATATTACTGCGCAAACTGTGAGTAATTTTTACAAATAATTGGGACAAGTTTAAGAATGATATAATAAATTGACATTCAAAATATTCCCCTACTAAAAATAAGAATGAAATGATAATTTTTAAACGATATAGGCCATTTTCAAAAATGGATGCTTTATTATTTTTTCTTATTTCAATATTAAAATTAACTTTAAAAACTTATTATCTCAACTTACATCTTAATTATTTCAAAATAAGATAATAAGTCAAAAATATCCAAATTAATATTTTAATAAACATATTATTACTAAAATATTTACTTGCTATACATTGACAAAAGATTGTTTTATTTAAAAAAAACTGAAAAAAAAAATTCCACATTTTTATTTTAAAATTTTTGATAACAGCTATATATTTTCAAAAATGAACGTAGTATTTTTAATATTAAGTATTAAAAAAATATTAATAATTTTTTTTATATTCTATTTTAATCAGTGTACCATATATATCCTTTTATTTTAATTTCCAATGCCAAATATGCCAGCAAATTGCTTAAAACTAAATATCGGGGAAAACGAAGTAAGATTCTCTGAGTGTTGGCAAAAAGAAAGTATTATGTTCGTAATGCAATTTGATGAATGATAATTCCTCTAAATAATTCATTAAACAAATTTTTCTATTTTTTTACACAAATTTATAAAATCATATTGCTGGATTTTTTAAATTTATTTTTGAACAAATTCTATTTTCTGAAAACATTACAAATTAAAAGAGAAGCTCTTAGTTCTCAGAACGAAAACCAAATTCTTATCTGAAAAACCGCGCAGTAATTGTCCTGCTTCGACAGATTTACGACTCAAGTTGTCACTCTGTTCCTTGGGACACACAATCCTCGTATTTCGGGTGGTATGATTGTTAAAAAGCGGGGTAGATTACCCCCCGCTGTTACTGCTCGGGGGAAAGCAAAACACACCATGCCGGTTTAGGAACGTTCTGACAATTTCTTCTCTTGTAAATTGTGTTCAACCTTTATTTTGACCGCTGCCGTTTTAAGAGCATTCTTACGTTAGAAAGCCGACGCTCGATGGGTTAATACCTTGTTATTATGTAACTACAGCCATTTTAACATTAGCTCTAGATTGAAATGATTGAAATTAGGATCCTCAGGTGTCGTCACATCAATGGAAAAGTCTCTGAATACATGAATAGTACCGTTCTACCTTAAATGAAGAAAACAACTTCAAAAAAAGAAGAAGAAATGCTATTATACAACTGTAATAGCGCAAAATGCACAAGATCTCGAGCTATTGTCATCATCTCCACTACTACTAACTTCTGTCCAGCTCAACTACTGAATATAACTTCGTTATTAGATCATTTATGGTTCTCATAAAAGGGAGAAAAATCTTCTAGAAGGATATCTTATCTTTGCTCTTAATAGAGTTATCGCCAGAATTTCATAAGTTTCGTATTTGTTGCCGAGACGTCGGTCAGGCATCTATTAAGCAGTCATTTCAGTAGCTAAAGAATAAATTTTGTGATTAGTATTTTTTTTTAAAATTTTATACTCTTGAAATGAAATAATAAGTTTATAAGCGAATCAATTCAATTTTTTTCACAAAAATTCTGAACAGTGTTTTCCGTCACTCTAATCAGTGGAATTATCTTTAGAATTTTGGCTTAAATATTTGCAGCGTCATCCTTATAAGCCAGATAATATCCTTCGAGTTGAAGGGTCCCTTTTGCTTGATCGCTATATTACTCGACTACAGGCCCAAACGTCGCAGGTTCGTACCGTGACCTTCACTTGCTACATACTTATCTTTCATTCTTTAATGTTTAAAAAAATGTATTTGAATTTGAGTGGATAAATAAAAAGTATTTTATTAACGATTGGAAAATAAAGTTATGAATTTGGGACGGAAATTAGGTTACGATAAACTTGTGTCATCAAGATAATCAAAAACAAAAATTGATCGTAAAATTTTATTAAGAGATAAAGCAGTTTTTTCTTCTCCTGTTGTTTAATTTCTTAAAGTAGTTTGAAAACTTTTTATAATATCAGAAGAAGAAGATTTTTCAGTTAATCTACGCTTTTTAAAGTTTCAAAAACATTTTGTGATAAATTCCTAAATTTGAAATGTTGATGACATCTGAGTTGGCATTTATTCTTTAAATTATCACACATAGCCAATGAGGTTAAGTTTCCGAGCAACAGATTTATTTAACTTGAATTAGGCCCACGTATAAAATGGATGTTTACACCCAACACATTTTTGAGTTTCCATCTTCTAATATTAATATTTAGGTGTTTTTATCAGATCATTGAGATTCTTCAGTATTCAGTTTGAATTATCATATAGAGCCTTTAGGTGAAAAAATGTGAGTTATTCTCTAAATTTTGAGCAATTTTCTATAAAAGTATTCCAATTTAAATTTTTTATATTTCAAGCAAAAAAATCAAAAATCTGAATAAAGAATCTGTATTTAATTGTTGTAATGCCATTCCTATCTAAATTGTTCTTATTTTTAATGTCGTAATTTATTTGTTGCATTCAAAAATGTCACATAAATATTTTATTATACAATCTTCATGATAAAAAGGAAGAATGTTTATTACAAGTACAGGCATCAAAATCAAAAGGCATTTTTTAATGCGCACAGAAAAATTATGATAAAGCATTTTATATGACATTCAATAATAATATATAATGAGAAACATAACACAGTGAAAGCTCTGCTTTCTAGCTGCTTTTTTACTTTTATTTGCAATCTACTTAAACGAGGTATTAGGGCGCATTTAATGAGTAGGTCATTAGAGGACATTTTTAAACTCATTAATGTTTAATCCGTTAATGAATGTAATTTTCTGGTATATTTAAGGCCATTAAGAAATAAACCTATAAAAAAGCACCCTTCAAAAGAAGGTCATTAGAATTTCAAATTGTCTTTTTGAGTAATGGCATCATTGATTTTTTAAATAATGGTAACAGCAAAAACTGTTCTCTAAAGAGAATTTTGAATTTTAAGAAAAATAATGTACACATGCTACAAAATGTGATCCCTGTATTGTGTGAACTTTAAATATTCATTTTGTATTTTGTCCTTGAATATTTAAATTTGAAATTTATAATCCACGAATGTATCAGTCCTTAGCGGAGCTTGTTATGAATCTTCAATCATTCCGCGTTAAGCATTAGACGGTTACAATGATCCACTGAATGCATTAAAATATGAATTATTTGCCCAGACTTTTTTTAAGAACATTTATTATCAAAACTAATAGTAAAATGAAATCCTTCTCTTATTATACTTTGAAAGAATAATAATATTTTCTTTAAAAAAATCTATATTTTTAATAAAAATAAAAAAGGAAAGTTGATTTTTCTACCTTAGTTATTTTATAATAATGCTATTATGTCAAAACGGATTTTTTTCTTTTATCGTTTGCTTTTTTTGTAAAATTATTTCGTAGTTATTTTTGAATAAAATGTACAAATTTATAAATCTGTATCAAAATGATAAAACAAATCTGAGATAATTAAAACAAACTTAAATCGAAATAAAAAAAAGGAAACTAAATTTTTTTTAAAAAAGCGATAAAATGAAATTTTGGTAAGAAATAATTTACTGTACAGCTGAAATTGGAAAAAAAATCCAACATCGTTTAATAACAATATTTAAGAATTTTTATGATAACCCTTAAATAAGTAATAACGTAAAAAAATATAGAAATATATTAAAAATAAAATCAAAATGTATTTCATAGCTTTTCAATAGCTCCTTTCATATATATTAATATTGCTAGAAGTAAAAAATAAATAAAGTAATACGAATAAAATATCGATGAAATAACTTTAATCGATCTACGAATTGTAATGGTGAGATCCGTGACGTCATCATGTTTTACCATAAATCGTTTGGCATGTTTCGGTCTATTAAGTTGGTCTTCTTTCTCATATGCCATAAAAATATAAAAATATATTTAAAATAAAAGCAAAATATATTTCAGAGCTTTTCAATGAGTCATTTCCATATAAATAAATATTAATTAGATGTAAAAAAATGAAGGAAATGATACGATTACAATATCGATGAAATAACTTTAATCGATCTGAAAATAGTAATGGAGAGATCCGTGACATCATCATGTTTTGCCAGAAATCGCTTGGTATATTTCGGTCTATTAATTTTGATTTTTCCTCTCATTTGCTTCCTGTTTACCCCATGTTTATTTTGAGTACTGTTTTCATGTATTTTCTTCTGGAGCAAGCAATTTTTTACAGTTGTTATCAAGTTGTGTTTTGACAATTCTGAGCTGAGCTATCCGAGTGAATGGTGTTTCAAAATAAATTTTCGCCTTGTGTTTGTTTATCTGTATTTGTAACGGTTTTTTTAAAAAAACTTTTGTCAATGAAGAATCTTTTAAATGATTTGTCATTCGCGATTTTTCTGAAGATTACGTGGGAAAACAATAAATCAGGCTGACTAGTGTTGTACAGGTTTTTTTTATTAATTAGGACATCATGTTTGATAGGTTGATGTCAAGTAAATCTTTTATTCTTACTGAATAAAAATTTATTTGTCAAATAAAATTTCATTTGTTTCAGCACTTCTTTATTTGAAATAATAGCATTGGTAGTTTAAATTTCATCATGAAAAATTGAAATTTTTTCATTTTACTTTGGAAGGATTAATTTTTTGATTTAAAAACATTCATTCATAAAAAATAAATCAATGGGAAGTTTATTTAAAGGAAAAATAAAGTAAAATAAGATTGGAATAATAATCTGTAGGAAATAAATTGTTATATAAAATTGTTTATTTTATTGATTTATATTTATCGATTTCAAATAATTTCTGTATTTAATTATATCCCTTATGAATAGATTAGTTGCTCTTCAATGATGTAAAATTACTATAAATGTATATATGCAAAGTGTTTAATTAATGGAAATAATGCTGCATGCAAATCTCTTTAGTTTTCTAAAATAAATTCCTAATTATTTTTTTATTCTTGCTTTAACTTATCCTACCTAAATTTTATTAATTATATTTTAAGTACAGATGAAAGTTTTGCACAGATATTGAGTGTAATGTTGTAAAATCATATTTACATCGATAAAACTATGAAAAAAAAGGCCTTTCGATCATCATTTTTTCTGCATGCTTAATTCTGTAAATGTAAAAAGTATATTACAATTTCCTTTAAAAAATTATAAACATTTAAGCAGACTTATTTCATACACCCCTATGTTATTTGTTCATAAAGTCAAATCCATGATACATTTTCCGTACTTTTTTTCTAGGCATATTCTCCACGATAGGGTGTCTTAAAATTTTAATAAAAAGAAGACTTTTTCCATTAACCGTGAAAAGATTTTTTAAATAAATCTCCTGCGGGTACTATTACAAGACCGAAAATGCCTTATTTAATATGAAAGCTATCAATTCCTTAAATCTACACATTCGTAGAATAGCTTTCTAAAAAATAATTTAAAGAAAATTTCCCTAGGGCTTCCATCGTTTGCATATTTTCTCGTTCGAGTAAATTTATTGGGTATTTCGAGTTGAGATAAAATGAAATGGAGGTTGATTGAATGAAGACAAGATATTTGAAAATGTCCTAGGGAATATTATTTAAATCATTCCAAAGAACGGGTGTTCATGTGCCAAGCCCTCTGATTGATTTCAAAGAATGCTAGAGACAATTTGATTAGTTAAAATTTGAATAAGTATGTACATATTCTATTGTAATTGAACTCTTCTCTTAAATTTCTTAAAGATTTTTTTCTCATTTCCGAAAACCGTTGCTTTATGAAAAAAAACATTGTTAAAACGATAAATTTAAGAGTTTGTATTAATAAAAGATAAAATGGTTTTCTTTTACATATATATGCTTTCGTTTTATAATTTATACAGTGTACTGTTGCTTTTTGTACTTAAAGATCACGATACATTTCTAATTTTAAATGCAGTTTCAAGTTATATTTTTAATCACAGAATGCAATTCTACACAAATCATGTATTTTTCATGTATATATAATTAGTTAACATACATAGATTATATTTTTGTGTTTTATCGTATAATTTGCTTGAGTGAAAAAATTAAAAAACTAAATCTTATTTCCAGAGGTTACAGTCATAAGTAAAGAAAATTTATAATGATAACTGAATTAATTACAATAATTTACAAGTAATCATTAAATAATTCTTTTAGTTAATTATTCATGAATTTTTTTCACACGTCTTATATTTTACATTAACTAACGGCATATTTTGAAACGATTGCATTGTTAATATATTCATGAATTAATATTTAACATTTTAAATACTAATAAAAAGTAAATAGAAGTTACATATTTTTATTTACTAAATTTATATAATCGGAATAAATTTTATTTTCATAGCCTTATTTTAAAAAAAAATTCTCACGATATTTTAGTTTGAAAAACCTCAGCATGATAATATTTTAGGATTGATTAAATCTATCATTAGACATTGTCTTCGATTAATAAAATAATTTTCAGTATATAATTTATAAAACTTAAAAATGATCAGTGTTTTTTAAATCATTAAAAAATTGTTAGCAATAATTTGAAGAATCTAGTTTGTATTTTTGATTTTCATACTAGAGCTATTGAATTATCCGCAATAATTATTGAAACCTAGAAAAGGATTGGTATGTAAAGGAAAAAAGAAGCAAAAGAGAAACGACTTTAAAATAAGTGATAACATTTATAAACTAATGATGTTGTTATCTTTAATAATTAATATTTTGTTATTTAAAAAAAATTAACAGGAAACAAATGACTCGCCTGAAAAGCAATAATTTAAAATTTTAAAATGGTTTAAAATAAGTTTCTCAAGAAAATATGTGAAGATGTTATTAAAGAATTTTAAATTTAAATTAATTTTTTATAATTAAAAAATAACTAAAAAATTTAAAAACCTTTCTTTTGTTAGAAATAGGTGCCAAATTTGTGAACTCTAACTTAGCTTACAATGATATATAAATTTTGGTAATCTAACGGCTTTTCTAGTTTTTGAACTATTTTTACTTCAATCATATCCCTTGATGTAGTTTACAGCTAATGCTATCTTGAAGCATTAATATATTAAATAAAATTTGAGATCCTTGAGCTTTTAAAACTGTAAAATTCAAATTCATGACATTATCTTGGGCAGTCTCTGTATTTCTTATATTATTTTGATTAATGACTCATTTCTCAACTACCCTATGGCCATTTTGAGAGTAATGTGATGATTTTGAGTTATACTCGAATGACCAATTTCTTTAAATGAATAATTTAAAAATAATCGGTGGTAATTTTGAATCAAGCTCGAATGTCCAATTTTCCAAATGATCAAGTTAAAAATAATGGGTGGTAATTTTGAATCATATCCAAATGACCAATTTTCTAAATAAATAATTTCGAAATAATAGGTGGTAATTTTCAATTATACTTGAATGACTAATTTTCTGAATGAAAAATTTCAAAATAAAAGGTGATAATTTTGAATCGTACTCGATTGACCAGTTTTTTGAGCGAATAATTTCAAAAAAATTGGTGGTAGTTTTGAATCAAATTCGAATGACCAATTTTCTAAATAAATAATTTTTAAATAATTGGTGGTGATTTTCAATCATTGTTAAATGACCAATTTTTTAAATGAATGACTTCAAAATAGTAGGTGATAATTTTAAATCAAATCCAAATGGCCAGTTTTCCAAATTAATAAATACAAAATAAGAGGAAGCAAAACAATAGGAGGTAATTTTGAATTATACTCGAATGACCAATTCTTTGAATGAATAATTTCAAAATAATAGGTGGTAATTTTGAATCCGATTGACCAATTATCTAAATCAGTGATCAACAAATTTATTAGCCAAAGAGTCAAATTTGAACATTACAACAATTTTTTAAAAAACTGGGTGCCAAATCTGCTTGTTTAGTAAACTTTTATTACACTAAATAAGTAGTACACTAAATAAAACTAAAATTCATACTTAATAAATATTTATTAATGCGAACAATTTGGCGAAGACAAGAATAATGTGCCAATGTGCATGTGCCAAAGAGCCGTACTTTGCCGACCACTGGTCCAAATGAACAGTTTCAAAATAATAGAAAAGAAATTCTCTTTAAGGGATTGGGAGTTCCGTCTCCTGAAATACTAAAAAAAATTGATTCAAAAATAAAAATTTCGACCTCATCTATTATCTTCAAGGCGATAGCTTTATTCGATCGTAAAGCGATGCAAAACGATAAGAAAATTCACTGTTTACCCCCGCCATTTCAGCGTGCTAATCTGCGAATCCCAACCTTGGAGTCGCAAACGATGTCCGTATCAATAAATAATACAACTTCCTGATTCGGGGTCAGGCATGCTTCACATGATGTCCTCAACTCCGGCTGTGAATGGGCCTCTCTTGCCATTGGCGCAAGATACGGGCACCCATAATCTTATAAATCTGCAACCACTTGAGATTCTGCGCTGAGGAATGATTTGTTGGACGACTGCCCTTGGTATTTTGGAGAAGGGTTGAGGAGACCGAATGCTTAATTAACAGAAAAATTAATGAGGGTGATCGCGATATTCCGACACCTTCCTGCATCTCCTGATTATTCTGAATGAATTTCATGACTATTTCAATTTTTGTGGTTCTATCATTGGAAATATGCCGATAAATAAAATCACTGGCTACAAATATTTGGCTGAAAATAGACTTTTGCCTAAATAAAAAAAATTGATAATCTAAATCAAACAGTTAATAAGATTCTTCTCGGTTTCCGTCCAGTTCCATTCAAAATGACGACTAATCCATTCGAAAATAGTGTCAACTGTCATTCCAATTTAGAGAATTGTCTTTCAGTTGGAATGATAGTTCACACAATTACATATAAAACTCAATTTTTTTTCTGTTTTCATGTTTATTATAGCCAGAATATAAAAAAGGTATAATATGGGTTTTATTATACTTATGCTGCAAATACTGTAATGTTTTTTTATTATATTTATACTGTGAATATTGTAATTATACGTATAATGAAATGTGTTTTGTTATACTTATACTGTAATATATACTTACAGTATAAGTATAACAAATATAAAGCTTTAAAATGACATTTTGTTTTGAAATTTGAAATTTGTTGAGGTTTGAGACTCTTTAAAACATTTATAACAAAATTACGAGGTAGATGAAAATAACAGATGAGTTTCAGAAACACTTATTTATTTATTCTTTAAATTCTTCATTTCTCAATACAAAACAAACACGAACACCAAAATACGGAATCTCAGAATCCAATATAATAGTGACCAGCAAGAAGAACCATGGGAAACCTTGATGTTAATAAAGTAACGCCGTCTATGTATCAAAAGTGAAAGTATTATAGTTATGTGACCGCAACAGATTTATTTATTATAGTCATAAATAAACATGACAAGAAATTATTATAAATAAGGTGTTGGGAAACATGACTATGCAAAAAGGATAATTAATTGCGTTCTGTCAATTTTATTATTCCATTATATTAACGAAAACATCCCCCTCCTCTAATAACTGAGACAGTCCTGCCCTAGCCAGGCCTTTTGGAAATGCGATTATTTATTCCGAATTGTTCTAAAATTTGCTTATATGGAATATGATAATTAAAATGAATGATATTTAATTTTTTTAAGAAATGAGACCCATGCATAATAACTGTTTTCTAATTTTTGGTATGCATAGAATATAATCGTCACAAATTATATCAAGAAAAAAAAATTCAGGTACCCCCCCCCCCCCCGCGGAAAAAGTAGATATTCTTTTTCGTCAGAGGAGCCCAAACTATCGATTTTTTCGTATTCTAATTAAAAAGATTTGAATTCGATATTTCAGATGCCTCTTTATTTCTTCAATCATAAATTTTTCATACTTAATAAAGATTTATGTTAATTTTTTTCAAAAGTTATCTTACTTTTATTATAGAAAGAAAACTCACTTAATAAATATCCATGTTGAAAAACAATTTGAAAGAAGATTAATAGTACAATTCGTAATCCAATAGTACATCGTGCAAGTTTTAACTAATCATTCTTTATAGTTTATCTATTTATTTTTGATCGAATTCTCCCCTCTTTCAATGGAGGCCCCCATTCAAGTTGTTCGCGAATATCGTAAAATATTATACAATATTAAATAATAATCTCAATATTGTATAATATTGATGAATAATTAATAATATAAAACAATATCGAGCAATATTGCAGAAAATTCCTCAACGTTTTGTGCTACCTGGGTATTCGGTTGCCTCAAATTGTTTTGAGGGGTGTTTTCGATTGAAAATAAGAAAATATGATCTTTTAAGTCATATTTGAAATCAAATAAGGGCACAATAAATAAAAAAATAGCCATAATGTAATTTATTACGCTAACAATATCAAATTATTTTGTTTAATGAAACAGCTAATTAATAGGACCGTTTATGAAAATTCTTTGTTGTAAAGAATGGCCGAATTTTTATTTTATCCTTAAATTATTTTCCACATTTTGATTCTGTGGCTGCATCCAAAATCAAAACAAATTTTGGAAAAAGAATTTGTTTGATGAAAAAGTTTTTCCCTTAAAAAGTTTTTTAAAAAATTCTGCTTTTAATCAGAGCAATATAATTTTTTGAAATGATCCAAATATGATTGAAAGATAATTTTATTTAAAACTGATAATTGCAATGATTGCAAATAAAAATTTTAAGATGTTAGTTACAATTTCTTTATTTTAATCTACTGATATCCTGTGGAAAAATATCATAATTTTTGTATAATAAATGTTAAAATGTTTTTAAAAATGTAAATTATTTTATACCAAGGCCAAATACTACTTAATATATTTTATATCGCAACTTGCTCTACACACGCATACAACCTTAATCAATTTCCCTGTTCAAGAACGGTTTCACATTTATTATTTCTGTGGTGTCATTTTATCTAAAAATATTGAATTTTTTTCTAAGATTTTGGTTTTAATTTTTTTTACTTCTTTTTACAGGCAAATGAAAAGGAGCACTTACCTTGAATTTTTAACGACTGGACGTTTCCTGGACGTCCTATCCTGGTCAATTTATACAAAAGTATTCAGTGGAAGTGTGTGAAAGTCCAGTTTAAGGTAAGTACAGTTTCTCAAACGTTCAGATCGATGCAGTGAGGGGATAAAGAGGATTAAAAATGAGAAAAATATTGCTTGTGGAATATTCTAATGAATAATATAAGTTCTTTGCTTATATGAGGGAACATTGAAATGTTTTTGCAGATATTCTAGATAAATAGTCAAGTGTGGTTATAATAAACTAATTTGGACAAACTTTCAACAGTTTTGCTGTTTTTTTTTCAGTTTAAAACTTTAGATCGCGTCTATTTGTAATGGTTTGATGGAGTCCCCGGGTTTATCGGGGCCTATTTCCAATCTTTATGGAGCTTCAGTAAACATTATTTTTAACATGGCAATCATTATATCAAAATTTCAAAAGCCAAAAGTTACATCACTCTTGTGAATATTTGATAAAATATATGAATTTTTAGTACAATCTATTGGAACTAATAAACTCTTTATGTAATATTTTATGATATCATACGATCATTAAATATCAAATTCAATAATTTCTAAGAAGATCCAGCTAACCAAAACCATTGTTTTGATTAATAAAATTATTTGGCAAATTTCATTTAAAACATTTCGAAATAATATTGATAATATCTGCTACAAATTTTTCTTGCTCATTAAGGTGTCTAGGAAAGAATCTGCGTGATAGGTGTCGAATAGTTTTGGATAAGGCTCGAAAATGGATAATTATATAGTTTTCTTAATTTCCTTTTATTCAAATATTTTCAAATCGATTTACCGACCAGTATTATATTCAGCATAGTTTATTTCTTTATAAATATATTATCAACTGGCGACAAATGCTATGAAGATTTATAAAAAGAATATCTTCATTGAGACATCAACGATGAAAAGATGAAGAGTTACATTGTCGTATATTTTATTTGATTTAGATCACGTCATCTGATTTATGCGAGGAAAATTTGCTATGCATCTTTCATATATTAGTTTCAATTATTCGTCTCATCGTCAATGTAAATATCAGATTGTTTCTTTGTTTCTAAATTACGAGTTGAAGCCAAGATGAGCTGTAAAATTTTAAAAGAAAATAATTTTGTTGACTTTTTTGGCAATGAAGCATGAATGAAAGCTAACACGTCAACTATTCAGTGTCCTCGTTTCATGGCATTTCTTGTTTTCTTTTTGTAACAAAACTGAGCAATTTTGTATGGGACAAAAAATTTCGTCATTTTGATCTATTTAATTTTTGTTTATTGTTTGATTTATATAGTGCTTCATTTTTTAATATTATACTTTATATTGCTTTTTGATGCATTGATAGAAGAACTTTTAGATGGCTTTTAAAAATATTTTTCGATAATGAAAAATAATCTAATAAAACAAAATGAAAAGTTTTTTTTAGAAATTAGCAGAATATGCTGATTTCGAACATTTTATTTATACTCTCAATATATCAATGTTTAATTTTATTTTGTACGTATCAAATGGCATATATGATATATTTCTAATTACATGCATCACTTTAGTAGAGAAGGATTGTTTATAGACCAGTAGGTCTTTGAAATTTTTTTTTCTACATTAAGTATTAAAGTGGTGAATTTAAAAAAAATTAGCCAAACGTATTTGCTATTTTTTAACAATAAAAATAGTTAGTTAGAATATCACAAAAATGGAAGGGATTAAAAAATAATTAAAAACGTCACAGATTTTTTTTAATATTTAAGGGGATTATTAATTTTTTGCGAAATGTTGACTTTTTATTTTGATTATGAATCCATATGATAAATTCATGTCCCCGCAATGATTTTTAAATCAAGTTATAACATTGTACCAAATGTTAGAAATAATTCATTTTTTAGTTTGAATAAATATAAATAAGTTAAGACTAATTTTTTATAAAATAATTAGATGCAAGCATCTGAGTAGTGAAAAATATTCTTCAATTCAAACAGCTATATTTAAAATATGTAAAAATTCATGACATTAGCAGTCCGTATGTCCTTGATATATTTATTCTTTTATCTTCAAAAATAATCTAAATCTTCTTTCACAATTTTTCCTACGACATCGATGGCATTTTCATGATAAAACGACTTCCTCCCAAACTTTGCAAATCAAAAAACATTATCAGAATTAATTACTTTCTTGATTTTCTTTAGTACATTGAAATTCAGTGATCCATTTATTCATGTTCTAAATCGAATCAGTCTTCGCATTCATTTCTGATTTCATTCAAGACCATTTATCTCTATTTCCAGTAAATAAACAAATACTACACACACACACACACACACACACACACACACACACACACACACACACCAGTATTCAACGGCTTGCACACGCTCAATCCCATTAAGTCGTAATTTATAGCCTTTCAAGCCAGTCATCTGCTCTAACCAAATCGTGACACCTATTCCCCAGTAGCACTCATTCACTGAAGTAAGTCGACTCCATTATGCTATTATTATAGACGACTGCTAATGCGAGCCGTTTTTGCTCATCATTAAGCTGGACTGTTGCCAATCCTTCTTTAATAAAAAAAACAAGAAGAAAGAATCCTGTAAGAGAAGTCTGAGAGCGAGAAAAAGAAATGTCAGACGGTGTGAATTCTTGTCAATATCGTGTTCCGAAGTGACGCCATTTACGCTACGAAAAACTTTTCGGAACATCGTCTCGTCTATCGAAAGAATCCTTTTTTTCTGCTGGTTACAAGTTGAAAGTTATTTGCGAAGAAGGCTTAGTTATTGGTTTTGAAGTCAGTTTTAAATTATCTGTGAATGGCTGCACTGATTTGTGGTTTGGAATCATGTTTCTTGTGGTTTTTGTTGATGGATGGATACGGTCTGCAGTTGTGGTTATATTCTTTTTGGCTTCATAAATTTGAAGGAAAAAAATCGATTTCTTTTTTATTTGGAGATTTTATATAGATAACTTTTTTTTCACAATACTTCTGTTGGAAATATTTATGTTTACTGACAGATGATTGTATTATTTCCATTTTTTTAAAGACCCAAATGGAGTTTCTTTTTTGAAGGAAATATTTATGTACGAATCACATACTAATTTACCTCCGAATATTTTTCAAACTTGCCAGCATAGGAACGTGTGATTTAAGTATAAGAAAAGCCATAAATGAATATTTTTTGAACTTACGCTCAATTTTAAAACAATGAAATCAAGCCCAAGATGACACTTTATGACATTGTCAGCATGAGAGCTGATTAAAAAAAAGGCACTAACACTTAGTCATGAAGATATATATATATATTTGTGTGTGAAATATTTTTTTCTAAATAGGCATGTATACAGATAAAATTTACAAGCAAAATTAATAAATATTAATGCATAAGTAAAAAAAAATAAAATAAAAAGCACGCTTCGAAATGAGTACCAGCAATGAGTACGTCATTCTTACTGTTCTGATCATTGTTTACACTGCTGTATCAACACGTCGAAGTGGACATTGGATATACTTATTCTAATAGTTATAAAAGTCTAATAGTTTTTTCTTATAAAGTCGCGTTTTTTTTTCAGAAAAGGAGCCTATATAAATAAACTGAAAAAGCAAAACCATACCTAAAAATAAAAATTGATCCAAATCGTTAGGGTCATTTCCGATATACACGAAATGAAGAAATTTATACATTATACAAGAATTATTTGTTTAAAGTTAATGCTATTTTTCCATTAAATGGTAACATAAAATTATACAAAACAATTTTATTCGACTATAAATTGCTATGACTTCCTTATAAACAGTAATAATATTATCAAAAATATAGAATATTAATGAAAAAAATTTACCATTTCATTTATTCACATAATTAATTTCCCACATAAAAATCCTTGAATCCTTGACAGTAAATCGATAAAAACTGTACGTAATTAACTTCTTTATTAAGCGAAATTTCTCAAGATCTAAATTGTCTTAAAACATTGAATCCTTTTCTCAATAACAACACAAGCCTAAAAACATTTTAGTCAAATAGGTAGATTTCTGCATCATACTTATATCCATTGATCAGTGGAGGATTTTTATATTTTGCTGCTTTTCGCAGTGCACATTTTGAGGTCCTTCTTTTAATGCGATGGTCAATTGAGTTTCAAATTGTAGCATCTTTTACCATGTTAACGATCGATTTTAGTTTAAAATTTTTATGTTTTATTAATTTTACGAATATTTATCTGATATGTTTTTTTATGCAACTTTTTTATTTATTGATTATTATTCCAGAATGCCTGACATACATATTTCACAAAATATTATTGAAACAAATGCATAGTTTTTATAAATATTTAATTACCAGTTATATTTTACAAAGCATTAATGTTTTGTTAGTACTTAATCGTGTTGGGTTTAGGCCCACTTTGGGATATACGGTAATGAAAAGGCTGATCAATCTGTAAAGATGACGGCACAGAAAAATAGTGTGAATGTAATTGTCCCCAAATCAAATGGTGTCTTAACTGAGGTAGAACTGAGAGAAGAAATTAAGCTACAATGGTTTGACAGATGGTATTTGTCGAAAAAAGGAAGAGTGACTTACGATTTTATTCCTAATCCAGAAATACAAATAAGAAGATACCGTCCACTGGTAATCCAAATTGTATCAGGACATGGAGGATACCCAGCATATTTCCAAAGATTTGGAAGAATGCAGGAAAATGCATTTGTGGAGGAACTGGTACTGCTTACCACTATCTAAAGGAATGTACAGAAATCTCCGATCATAGAAAACATCTGCAAGTTGAAAATAATGACTCGAGTTCAGTACCGATGGCTCCAAGTAATCTTAGGACTCTGAAGGACATGATGTCTAAAGTTGAGAGTTATATCCCAACTATTTGAAAGTTTGTAGAGGAGGAGGTGGTCAGTATTTAACCACTTTGGGGCCAATTATCTCGAAGAGAATATCAGTTTGACAGATTCGGTCAATGTAAGGATGGATAGTGCTACAGTCCACAGTCGGCCACAACAAATCCTGTCGATACTGCTACGTTCAGTGGTGGCGGGTCGGTTGGCTGTACAGAAGAAGAAGTTCTTAATCGCTCATAGAATATGTATTTAGAAAACATATTTATTTGGTAACTTGGAAAATAATATTTTTCATTAGCATGTTTTCGGTCCCCTCTCGGTCTAACCATTCTAAGCAATTACCAAGTCTGCCTGATTAAAAATTCAAAAAGCTACATCATTCAAGTAGTCGTCCATTTTAAAATCATGGAAAGCGTCTGTCTTCTTTCAAATCTTTCATTCTTGACTCAAGGGTGACTCTGCTGTTGTTGTTGTCACTTATGGCACTTGCCATGGACAAGCCCCGCTGATACTTATCAGCAGATTTAAGCCGAAAGGAACGTCTCTTGTTTTTGAAGTAATGCCAACTAGGATCAAGAGTACGACTTAGCCACACACACACACACAATCTACAATTACTTCACTACAATTCCGATGTACAATTTTCAATGTAAAAACAAAATAAAAATTACTATTATTTCCAATATTCGTCAAAAAGTTGTCGAAATTTTTTCTTATACATCTGTGTAATCTATGGATCTGAAATTCATTGTATTCTCGACTCTGATGGGAGAGGACTTACTTGTGACTTCGATTTCTGAGAGTTAGTTGTATATTTTATTCATATACAGAGTGATTTAGAGTTTCGAAACTGTTTTAAATGTGAATAATACACTAAAAAGTCAAAATATAAGTTTTCTGAGAGAAAATGTATACGAACCGGGTTTGTTTCGACACATAACACAATTTAACGAACAGATGTATCAGTAAAACTTGAACCAATTTGTTGCTTAAAGCAGGAATGGTAAAGTGATGATAACTTTTTTAGCATTTTATCATCAATTTAAAAATTCAAAGGTCAGGTTATTGACGATAGATATTGTTAAACTATTTCCATACTAATTACCAAAATGTATGGTGTTTCATGCATATGTATCTAAAGATATCAATATAACAACCACTTTCAAATGCGTTCTGAAACTAATTACATTACATTTAAAATAGATGATTTATTTAGATCATCTATCACATTTAAAATAGATCATTCATATCAATACATTTTAAAACTGATAAATTTTATACATTCTTTTCTTTTCATTTTTTCATGATGCTGAGATTAGTTTTAATATACCATAGAAATTCTTAGTCTAAAATTTTATCGGATATTTTCTCCTGAAGCATTTTAAACTTTAATATTTTAAAAAAAAAACAGTTTTAGATTTTTATATTTGAAGTGTTTGAAAATGCTTGAATATGTTAATGTCCACAAAATATTTTAAAAAGAAAATTCCATTTAAATTATAATTATTTATTTCATCGGAAGAATTTAAGAAATGCTTTTGGCCTTTGAGCAAAGATTTATATGCCTAAATAATTTTCACTTGAAAGAGTGTTTTTTAAATATCATAAATTTGAGCTGTTAAGCAAAGTTCTATTGGGGTAATGACTTCCAGAACAACTTATTTGAGCGGAACGATATGCACCACAGCCTTTGCTATACTTATGATCAATAAGTTGTCCTTTCCCTATAGAATTCATATAATTTATCTTTCATCTAGATGCTGTCACACGATAGTTTTATAAGTCTGGAAAGATTAGAGAAAAATGTTTTATTTAACAGAAACGGTCTTGTGTTTTATTTAAATTGTCTGATTGAGTTCTTCCGTGAGAGATAAGAGAGACATTCCCCCGACAATCGAAACTGCGTTATTTATTTGCAGCCGATTCTTAGCAGAATATTATCGAATTCTTAACGAGTCGCCCTTGGCGAGAGCGAGAAAGTGGAATCATAAAAAGAATCTTTATCTTTTCCCTATTCTTTTTCTCTAAGAGTTTTAATGTTCTTTTGAGTTTCAATTTCTTTTTGGAAAATGCAATATACTCTATATATTTTTGAAGTAGATACGATTATGTTGGTAGAAATTTTCTGGATTCCTATTATCAGTTGTATAAATCAACAAAAACTTCTTGGAAATTGCTGCCAGGCTGTATTCTGAAAATTTTGGGACAAAGACATTCGAATTTATTTTCATTTCCTTTCTGTGAAAATGTATTATATTTCCCCTTTTCACAGTGATACTTATGAAATATACGGACATACTATTCGTTATTTGATTACTTTCTTTATTGATACTATTTATAGCATTATTTATACAATTCGCTCGTTTAGAAACGATATTGCTTCGGAAACTTTATTGAAAGTGAACGAGGCAGGACTTTGTTAAAATTATATTAAAAATAACTTTAAACGAGCAATTCTTATATATATATATATATATATATATATATATATATATATATAGATAGATAGATAGATAGATAGATAGATAGATAGATAGATAGATAGATAGATCAAATTTTACAATCATATAAGGTTTTGAATTTTTAAGTTCATCTATATAAAAGTTATTCCTAAAAAACGCGATTTTTATTTGAAAAAAAAAATTATAACTAAGTATTAGAATAAGTATTTAAAACCTTAAGGCATGGTCAGTGGAATATTATGGTCAAAATAATACGTATGTCTTGCATATTTCTAGTTTTCGGTTCAAATTGTGCTTTTTGGTTTTTATTTTTACTTATGTATTAATATTTAGTATATTTAGTACTTGTTGAGTATTGTGTTTTTCGCTAAAAAATGCGATTGTGCAAAAACATACTAAAACAGAACCATTACTTTATAACAAATTATTAGAGCCTTTCTTTATCTGCTCTCAATGCCATACAGAGCTATCTCGAACCCTATTTCACCATGGTAAAACCGAAGCTCGAGCTTCCGGATATTGAAAATAGGCGGTGATAGCATAAAAAATAAGAAATGCTATAATCATCACCATGTTATACCATAAAACAACAAACTTTATAGAAATCTAAATGTAGGAGAAAATAAATGCCCTTTTTGCTGGCTGTTAATCCAAACTTACTGAAAGTATGACTTCGTCAAAATATAACATGGCCTAATTTGAAATAAACATCAATAGAAATATCCGAAACAATAATTATATTTTCTATTTCAAATAAAGGATTAATCCGTATAGGTTCAGAGTTCTTAGACGAGAATGAGATCTTCAACTACTGATAATTTAAAATATACATCTAACTAAGTAATACTGCTTAAAATTAATAAGGCATTTAAGTCAACTGATTACTGTCCAAATTTCTGACAACAATCTGAAATATACTTGGTACAGTTACAATAAGGAACTTAGCAATCAATATTCATGATATTTTTAGTTTTTTTTTTGTTGTTGCTGTTGTTACTTATGGTACTTGCCTATGGACAAGCCCCCCGATGATACAGTAGCAGATTTAAGCTGAAAGGAGCGTCTATTGTTTTTGAAGTAGCGTCAACTAGGGCCAAGAGTACGACTTAGCTACACACTCTCCACATTCGCTTGCACAGCCCCGTTTTACGGTGGGGCATAGTCACACATCTCACAAATAGAACACAAAAGAACAACCATGCCATGACCAGGACTCAAACCCGAGATGCCCAGAACACGAGGAAGTGCTACCTCTGAGCCAGAAATCTGGCTTAGTTACTTTTAAATAGTTTTTAAGTTGCGATTTTTTTACAACAAAGTATTCATTAATCATGTAGTCTTCATTACCATGACATACATGGGCCTTTTTATCCTATAGCACATCTAATTAAAAATAATACATTATGCATTTTAGAAAACATTTTAGTACAAATATCTTTTAATGCACATTTAATTAACAAGAAATTAAAAAGCTACTAAATTCCTCCAATTCCATTAATAGAATTCTCAGCTTGTTTATTTAAATTAGGTAAAGAGAAAAATTAAACGCTCTGTATTGTAAATGTACACACAAAGTAAAATACACATAAAATGTACAAATTGTTAAAAAAGAATTTTTATTAGTAGTTAAGTACTGCGTATATATTATTGTTTCATTTCAGCAAATGGGCTTTTAGAAAAAATACAGATTTGCTTCCAAGAACGAGTGTAAAGTTGACCTTTATATTGAAGTCTTATATTTTATTTGTCTTTTGATAAATTTATTAATAAATTGTTGAATTATAATTTGATCACGTACTATTTAGTTACAGACTGAAAGTTTAAACAAGTAATATAAAAAAAGTAAGTCTATTCCTACTTATGTCAACAAAGGAAAAAATTTAGTTATTTTTTAGTAAATAGTTACAATTAGTATACATAGTTTATAAAAAAAATGTTGATTTTTGCAAGAATTGATGACGCATTCTTCACTTTCACGCGAAAAATACCGAAATCCTCGCATTTTACAAATTTATCTTCTGACTGTTGATTTCAATCTTCATTACGAACGCTAAAACTCTATTTAAAGTATAAAAAATTAATTAACTTTAGTTAATGAATTGACATTTGAAAAAAGCTGCGTGAACATCGAGTGTCATCTGCTACAAGTTTTAAAAATTGTATTTGAACTGGAGTGAATAAATAAAAAGTATTTTATTAACGACTGAAAATTTGGGCAAGATATGTAAATATAGGGTGAGTGCGAAATTATAGGAATTCGACGAAAAAAAGAGGTAAAATATTATCTTAAATTTAAATGAGAAAGTCTGATAACCCAGAGACTTTTAATACCTTGTAATTTTTTGAAAAAATTTCAACAATGACAACAAAAGAGAACAACGACAACAACATGTTTTCAATTTTCTTTGAAGATAAAAATATTCCTTTATTTAAAATATTATACATGAAAGTATTTTTATTCCGATCAACACCATATACACACCAGTTGATTAATAAATAATTGATAAAAGCATATTCTGTCCAAATTACATTATTTTGCATATTGCTAACATTTTGCATATTTAAAACAATTTAAAGAGTATCACGTTGCATTTCTTTCAGTATTTTACAAACAGCATTTATTCGTTATATACATTTGTTGGACGACTTTGCTATTTTCAACAACTATGTCTCTCTCTCTCTCTGCTCTGCTCTATATCTTATTTTCCTGGCTGAAATTCAATTCCTCCTCTTTTCAAAAGAAGTGGGCCAATGCAAATTTTATTCAACAGTGTTACTTTTTTTCTCTTTACGCTGTTACAGAAATCTACAGCATCTTTGAAAAGATTTTTGAAGTTATCAATGGAACAAACTTCAAATTATAAAATGGTTGTCACTTTTTCATAGGATGCCTCTTAGTTCAGAATTGTTGCTTGATAACCCTGCTTAGAAATGAATCCAGGGAGCTGAAGTTGTTTACTGAAACGAGATTATGTTTTCCCATCATATTCTGTTTACAAAGAATGTCAAACAGAATTGCATTCTAGACAAAATTTTCCAAGCATAGTGATTTTCATATAAGAAAAAAAACTTAGAAAAATCTTTGTACAGAATCTCCGACGAAGTGCAATTAATTTGTAAAAATAATTGTTTTACTATTACTAAATAAAAGTTATATTTTTAAAAACGTAATAAAATTTGAAATGTTTAGAAATTTGTGTTTCAGAATTAACGTAAAATTTGAATTTTTCACCATGTGGGCGTAAAAGTATTGGCAACTCTTTTATAAAAAAAAACATTTGACAATTGATAGTTTAGGGTTAGTAAAAATGGAGCGTTGCACGATAAGTCAACGTGCAGGGCCTGACAAAGGCAAACGGGGCATACGGGGAAGTTGCAGGGACCGAGGAATAAATCGAATAAAAATTTAATTTTACATTTCCTTCTTAAATGAATGTACTTCATTATTAAAGTAGCAAAGCAAAGGGGGCCCCAAAGGAATTTTTGCCCCGGGCTCCAACTAGGCTAAGTCGGGCCCTGCCAACGTGTTTCTTTTATTGAACGATACTTCAAAAATAATAAAAATCTAGTGGTCATAGTTCGAAAATTGGAGAATCGACTACCTAGATCGTATGATTTGACACCATATTTTTATGCTTTTATTTGATCAAAGATCTAAGCAAACAAGCAGGGTTCCACATAGCCTAATTGGGGCCGGAGGCAAAAACTTCTTTTGCGCCCCTCTGTCTTTTTTTGTCGTTCAAACTTAATGTTTAAAAAGTTCATCAAAGAAGGAAATGTAAAATAAAATTTATTCGATTTGGGGGCCTCTTCTGATGTGGACGCCCTAGGCAACTTCCCTGTATGCCCCTGTCTTAGTCATTCCCTGCAAACAAGTCCGCAAGCACGCATGCATTAAATGAGAATATTGTAAGTTGCATCAATGAAATTTAGACACATTTGTGCAAAATAGTGGTTGAAAATGGTGACGAAGGAGTGCTTATTTGCCAGCAAATCATTTGCCCCATGTGTTCTTCTCTTTCCCGCACGACTCAGTCGTGGCGCTGGATGAACGAAAACACATCACATAAATCTGTCGAAAACAAATTTTAAACGTGGTGTAATCAATCGAAAGGGAGAAAAATAAATCTGAATTTTCAAGCAAGTGAATCATTTTCTACTATCAACAATTCTATTCGTCGATATTAAAGTCATAAAATAGGGGACAGCGTATATAAATTATTATAAATGGAACACAATTCCTAAAATGTATAATAATTTATTTAGTTTTAAATCTAGAAAGCTCGTATGTTATAGAGATGTAAAGAAAAGGAGCCAGTTAACAAAGTTTCTTGTACTTTTTGAAAGTACGTTATTTTTAGGAATAAGATTAGGTATATATCTTTTTACAACATTTAATGAATATTTTTTCATACTATGATATTTTAAAGCAATAGCATATTTTAAAAATTATTTTATTAATTCCAGTTTAGCAGTATATTTTAAGATGCTAATTGAGGAGAAAAGTGTCATGCATTTTCTGAGATCTTTTAAATTATATGATAATCAATATGTTAATAAATTATTTTAAGTATATCAAAATGAAAAAAAAATTCTTTGTATAAATTGAATTTTTATTCATATATTATTCAAATTTTGTAAGGATTCAAACACAGTTATTTTTCATGAACAAATCGATTTGTGGCTATCTACTTCGAACTGCTACGTTTATAACATTTCAAATTATACTGATTTTTTTATATTTTACTAAATTATTACTAAATTTTTAATTTATTACTAAAACACAGATACTTTAAGATGCTTTTGAATTATTTTTTTCTATATCCTTTATATTTTAATTCAAATGCAATATTTTTTTGGAATTTTTTTCTTTAAATATCATTCAAATTTTGGCAATTTTCTTTACCAATATTTCTTTCATTTAACCATATTTTATTTCAAGTATCATTATGAAAGAGATAATTATCTTTATTTTTAATTTTAAACCGAATAAAACAGTACTCCCATTTTCAATAAGTTTATATTCTTTATTTCCATTGATATATAATCTACAATAAAATCTATCCCCTTTTTTAGGTCAAACCCTTTTCCATTGATCATCTATTAATTAATTTTTTTAATACTTTAATAAAAAATCAAATTTAATTAATTACCGAATAATTTTAAAATTCATTAACAATAAATCAAAATTAATTAATTATCGATTAATTTTTAAAATCGTTAATAATAAATCACAATTATTTGATTATTGTTTGATTTTTAAATTGATTAATAATAAATCAAAATTAATTGATTATAGCTTGATTTTTAAATTCAATAAGTATGAATCAAAATTAATTAATTATTTTGGGATTTTTAAATTCATTAAAAAATTCATGTGTTAATAGCTTTTGATTGCAAGGACAAGTTGATCTTGGATACTTTAAGAGTGCATTATTTTTTCTTCTTGATGCCTTCTAAAAATATTTATGTGTGTCCTACATACCGAACCAAATTCTTTTCGTAAAAACCGCCAGTCTCTCAGGATGGGTGTGAATCTGCATTTCCCTAGTTCATGGCCAGATCATATTTTCTTTACTTTCAACGATGACAAATAAGAGAGCGCAAAAAAAAAAAAATTCACAGAGGAGAGAAAATAAAGTATCTTTTCGAATTAGCGTCACAGCTAAACACGTGCAGCTGACATTTAGCGGGTAAACACGTCGCAGTCCGGAAACTATTTCACTTCTTCCCAGAACTTGGCAGGACCGATGTCGGCTTCGGAAGATGCGCTTTCAAGGCCCGTGTCATCGGTCAATTTAAACGTTGTCAGGGAACGCGAAAAAACGGTGTCTCTCGGAAAAGCGTTTATTTCAGTTTCATAGTTTTATGAGGACTTAAAATAATTTTCTTCTGACTGAGTTTCCGTTTCTGGATCTAAGAAAATAATATTTGAAAAGTTTAGAATGTGTGCTCAATATATCAACAGTGTACAATAAATATCTATGTGCTTATATGTCGATCAGTGCAATGGAGCCATGGATGACACCACTATCCAATTCTTCTGAGAACATGCTCTGTAAGAAGAAGGAAGGTTTTTCTCCCAGCTTCAGTTGGAGACCAGGTGGTCTCTGGGCTAGATTTATTGCTTCAAATCCAGCGACATTTTTTTAAAGTCTTGTGAGAGAAATAACTTCGTATTTGAACCGAATCAAATTTCAATAAAAAAAGCTTAAGAATCTCAAAGTTGGACAAAGAAAACATTTGCTAACAAATGTGTTAAAATGACAAAAAAAGTTGGAATTGCTATTGGTTTTTACAATTGCGCTATAAACGTTTTCTTGGCGATGTTGAAATATTAAGTTATATAATTGTTATAAAAATTAAAAATTAAATAGTATTTATAAAAACGATTTTTTGTATGTAAGAAATTTCCTTATAAAATGTGTATGGTTATTAAACGTACTAATGCTTTCATAATCAACTGATATTAGAGAAATATCAAAAAGATTGTTCTAATATTAATTAATTATTGATATAATATTCTTTGATAGTTAATTCATTATTGATATAAGATTATTTGATAATTAGTTGTCTATTGATATAATATTAATTAATAATTGATATAATATTATTTGATTATTGATTAATATTAGTTGAATATTGTTTAATATTAGTTGATTAACATTAATTGAACATTGATTAATATTAGTTAAATATTGGTTAACATTAGGTGAACATTAATTTATATTAGTTGAATATTGATATAATATTAGTTGAATGTCGCTTAATATTAATTGATCATTAATTTTTATTTTCAAATCATATTAATGATGTTTCAAATCCATATTTAATTCTTTCTATTCAAATTAAATTTTAGAAGTAACTAGAAAATTATTATAAAATTGTTCACTGAAATATTATTTATTCGTTTAAAAAGAACGAACTGGGTCAAGTATTCACTATTGTTTTTACATCAGATAGAGTGGAATGTTAAAAGAATCTATTAAGTAGAGATTTCTTGCGTATATAAAATAGTTTATTGTTATTATTATTTTAAATGAAACAGACCAGCATATTGTCCTTTCAAAATTCTTATTTACTTCATCATAAGATGAAGCGAAGTCATTGTACCTTTCTCCATATAAGGATTTGATTGTAAATTTGATATAGACTATAGATTTAACATAATGGTTATATGCTAAATGTCGATAATGTTGTAAAACTTGTCATTATTTGTTTACACTAATTAATTGGGCTCACTGTAGCAGTGTTATTATTTTTTTTTTATATAAAAAGTGAGATATTTCCATTATTGACATTAGGCATTACAATATTTCGTAGTCTCTAAGATGTCGCCACAATGTTTGGAACAATGAAGTTGATTCCTGAGAGGCCACAGTGGCGTGACAAACTTAAATGCATATGTAATCAAAAACTTGCTATATATTTTCTTGCCCTATATGGTGACCACGATTTCAGGCACTATATTTATATATAAAAATGTATTTAAAACGTTTATTATTGATTCTGAAACCCGTGATTTAGCGTGGAAATCAAATATTTTTACCAAATATATTTGTATAGGATACATATAGTATAGTAATGTTGAGAGAAAGAAATATGGATAAGAAAGGGAGGTTGTAAGAAAACATTCTAAGCTTATATAGTTTTAGAAATAAATTTGCATTCTTATTTTGTGGTGGAAATAATAGCTCAGGCAATACAAAATTTACTGTGAAGCCAGAGTTCGAGTGCTTGGGAAAATAGTTTTAGAGCCTGAATTAACCAGAAATTATTATATATATGATTGTCCTTAGAAGCTTAGAAAATTTTATTAAAATTAAAAATGTCATAGAACATTTTACGCTGGTCACGCGTCTCCATCAAATTTATAATTTTATATATATTATAAAAAAATCTGTATTTTAATAGAAAATATCTCTATTCATGTCATCTTTTTGATTCATATCGTGTGTATCAATTTTGCAATTTCTCATCGATATTCTGAATAGATATCTCTATTACCATCTCCATTGACTGACCAGAACCAGACCCATTTTTTACCACCCCAAATAAAGGCATACATTGACCTCTCATCGATTTTTCTTAGCCGATGATTAATCGCGCGTTCCCCGATTACATGCAATAAGAATTTATGGTTCTGAGGGACTTGGAAAAATGCCCCTCAAAGAGACTCTTGTCTTTGCGCTAAAAGCCACATCTCTTCAATCACTCGTTTTAGGAGCCGAAAGGGTTCCTAGAAGGGACTTTGGCGTGCTTGTCCATCATAAAAGATCGCCAGACATCTGACTATAGCAAAAAAGAAAATGGACTCGTGTCTTTAGAAGTCATTATGAATATTTCTCTGTCCCGGAGTTATATTAGGAATGTAATGCTTGTAATCCTGGTTTCGTTTATGCTAGTCCATGTTACCGACATTTAGAACGACTTAATAGTCTTGAATTACTCCATAAAGGAACTACTAATTCCCTTTCAATTGGTTTTGGTATAATGAGAGATATAAAAGGATTGGAAATATTATTATATTAAGGAAATAATGATGTATCAGATCACAGAAATATTGAATACATCAGAAATATTTGTTAATTAGTTAATCGATCACTAAAAATATTTATGTTTTTAATAGAATTATCTGGGGGTATTTATGAAGCCGGGGGTACCTATTATGTCATATATTTCATGTTAATTATTGACAAATGTAATCTGTATTTCAGCTTTAATTATTGATTTATCAATTAACTAATATCTAACGAATTACTTATACCACAGAAGATGACAGGATTTGGAACACATCAATTCAACTTTCGCTTGAGCTCCAAACAACCGTCATTGCTTTCTCTATCCCCTCGAACACTCGTTGATTGTTTTCTACACCAGCTCCACTTTCGGTTCAGTTGACTTTACCTTGCAGCCTAAGACTGCCAAACTTTTATAGTACCCGGGAGCCAAGCCGAGAACCTTCTAAGCCAATCAGGGTGTATCCCAATTTCTACTGGTTGGATGGTTAAAATTCTCGAAATTTCTAGCAATATTCATCTTGTCGCCAAAAGTTGTCAAGATGTCATATGGTCACCAAATGTGTCACCAATTTCTGGGATCTCTGACTCGGCACCCGCTCAACATGGCCAGAGCTGATCGTAAAACGGTCTTTCTTACGATGGCATAATTCATGCTGGGAAGAAACATAACAGGTTTGTAACAACATATTTCGAAAGTACATATTTGGCAGGCTATCAACTTCTGGTTAGGTTTGATTCTATTTTAAATAAATGCCTTCTTTATAGATATTAAATCTGCGTACCTAATTGTATCCCTCCAGCACCCTTTGATTTGTAGAAAGATTTTCAATTATATTTGAATATCCGGACAGACATATTTCCTCTGAACTAATTTAGGTTGATCCGTAGGGAACATCACCACCTTGGCGCACTTTTCAAAATCGCCAACTTCCCGCTCTCTTACGTCTTATCTCCTGGAGGAAGATATCCTCCAACGGCAACATCGGGTTACCATATTTGGCGCTAAATATCCTTGGCGAAAAGGGGGTGATGCTCCCTCCTGTCGCAGCCTAATTTAACTCAAAATTTGATAGAAATTTACAAAATTGATGTAAAGATTGTATATCAAATTACATCCATAAATATCGGAGCGTTTTTAAGTTATTTTTGTCATAGACATAATTCGAACGATGTGTTTTTGAACGATTTTCTGAAGGTTAAAATGTGGATTTGCATGAGAATTTCGAGTTCGATTTTTTTCTTTTGGCGATTGTAATATTTTATTTGTGGTTCGTATGCAAGAAAGTAAAAGTAGCTTATCTATTTTCAGGTTGAAATGCTGACTGTAATTAAAATGGATCAGTACTAAAGTGACTTAAATTTGAATCTTATCTACAGTTTATAAAAAAATAGGATTATTTTATCGTTGATATACCTAGAAAAGTATTTTGAAAAGCTCTGATAGAAAGATGTCTTGAATGCAAGAAAATGAAAGTGTCGCGACATAATTTTGCTTACTCCTTAGTTTTTTTTTCTGCGTTGAACAAAAATGGCGATCGCAAAGTTTATGATACATAATCTGATTCCGTAAACGAAACGAGATCGAAGTGGCAGAAGCGTTTCATAACAACACGGGAATAATGATGCGTGAAATAAACATTGACTTCACCACTTTCATAATCTCGGGAGTAACTGATAAATTATGTAAACGTTGTTTTTATAATAAAAAGATTGATTTTTTCCCCAATTAATCTCACGGGAAGGCCAGCGATTTCTTTGCAGTTATCGTCATGTCTAAGGGTGAAGTCACAAAATATCATAATTAATGAGATCCATTTCCGATATTAAGTCTTTTTGTTTACTTAGGATTTGTATTGATTTTAGATATTTATTCGGTACTTACGTATTATACCGTCCAACTTTATCACCAAATTTGAAGTCATCGCCAATGAGTTGCTAAACCGCCAATTATAGCAATCCGACAATGATGTAATCCGTTGATCCTTATCGCTAAATTTAAATCCATTGCCAATGAGTTACTAAACCTTTGGCGATCGTTGGCGAAGACGGTATAATACGTAAGCATAATTTATTCCTCAATTCTGAATTGAATCCAGACAAAAATTCTTTGATTTTATAGAATTTGGTGGTTTCTATTATATAAAGAATGCAAAGGAGTGTAGTCGTAAAAAATGATCACAAGATTTTATTGCATTTTTAAGCTCAGGACTTTTCAAATCTTCACCTTCAACAACAACAAATAATATGGGTTTATGTTTATTCGTTTGTTACTGAGACTGAGAATTCAAAAACGCTTTGAGCTAAACGGATGAAAGTTGGTATGTTTTCTTTATATCAAATTTATAAATTTCTCTACAATTTTCAGAATTTATTCGCAACAAATCTTAACCAGTTCGATAATTACTGTAAGTAAAGAAGTATATAAGTTAAGAAGTAAGTAAAGAATGGTTTCATGATTGCTTTTGCTTTTTTTAAACATTTACTCTTGAAAATTAATATAATTTTTTCACTTCGGGAGTTAATTAGATCAGAAAAATAATTTATATTTCTTTTCAAATTTCACCTTTTATCAGTTTGAAATTTAAAACTGAAAAGTTGATATTTATTCTTTGAGTTTTGTACAATAATGGCTTTGCCAAGTTTTTCTTGATAATTGTGCGTGTTACTCATAAGCAAATTGAGTTAACTTTTTCCATTCATAATTCTGTTTTTTGACGAATTTCTTCCAAAGTTTCTTTGAAAATTTACAAATTACTTTCAAGATTTAAAATATTTTGATCGAGTACTAAGCCGCATACTCAATAATAATCAGGGAATACATTGTAGAATACAGTTAAAATTTAAAGATGGAAATATGTATAAAGTATCTATATATTTAATATTTTGAAGAAAATCATTAACTGGTAAATTCTGATGTGAAGTGCCAGTTAAAAACATATGCTATTCAGACATATTTATAAATCATTCAAATTAAAACTTAATGAGTCCTTTATTACTTCATATTTCTTCAAGGAAAAATAACGCATTAAATTCTTACTTGAAATAATGGAACCTGAAGTAATCTTATGAGTTAAATTATTAATTATGGATCCCCCACATTTTTATTAGCCGATTTATAACAAGTATCCTCTCCTTGAAGATGCCTGCAATGCCATATAAAGTTCAGTAGCCCCAAGCTACTAACCATTATCTCACGGGCCAGATAAAAAAAAAACTCTAATACTTCCGACAGAAGATTAATAATGTGGAGCTGAAAAGGCTCAAGTGGAGACAGATTTCGGTTTATAATACGACTTTCGTGTAGTGTTTGATCAGCAAACAGCGGCCTATCTCCCTCTTGCCTGTGAAAATGAGAAACGGGTTGTGTGCAGAAGTGCTTGAGAGGTTCCCTCCACCATCTGGAATCTGATGGGGGGTGGGGGTCGGAAATTGTTTTAGAGGGTCCCCAGGAAGAGGTGTCGGTGTTTGCTTCTATCAAGTTGTTTGGGGATGAAATTTAATTTCCATGAATTATGAAGAGTATTTTTCATATGTAACTGGCGTTTGAATTTAATATAATTACATTATTCGTACGAGATGTATCGAATAATAATAACACTGATCAGTTTTTTTTGTCAGAAACTTATATTTTTGCTATTTCTTTTATGTTTAGTATTGTATTTCTTTTCATTTTTAAACTGTTAACATTTCATTTTTTTTTATTTAATCAACATATTTCTGAGCACCAACATTTCACGAATTAAAACTTGAAAACAATGTTTGATAATCTGATTTTTCATGAAAATGACGTGGGGAAATATTCCATGTATACATTTTCCCTGATGTTTGTAAAGCATATCTCTACAAGTAATAAAGATGTATGTGTGAGTGTTTATTGGTACTATACAAGCTCCAATATTTGACCTACAGTTTCCAAATATCGCACGTGCTCTCCTTGGAAAATTAAAATATGGGAAGCTGGGCAAGTTTTTCGAATTTTTATTAAAATTTCAATTAATTAAAAATTATTTGAAATGATTTAGATTTAGATTGTAACTGAAATATCTATCAAAAATATTACACCACAAAAATGATTTTTATATCAACTTAATACCTAAAAAATGTCTTTTAAGTTTAACTAATTCAATAGTTGTGCAATTTTCTATGTATTTGGCACTTTTTTAAAAAATAATATTTTTGCCTCAATTCCAATAATTGATTGTTGATTTTAAAAATCAAAGTTTGTTTGATTTTTGTTTCATCAAATATTTAACCACGTGGTTTTCTTAAACAGTTGATTAATAAATAAAAAGTATTCTGCTTAATATCTGTGTGACGAATAAAAATTTAAAGTGACAAAAGCTCGAAATTTAAAAGATAGATAAACTATGATGAAAAATAGATAGAACATTCTCATATTTAATAGCGCTGCAATGATATGGGACTTTTCTTTAACAGAATATTTATTATGACTTAACACATTCGCTGCCACCAAAATTTATATATCCATCCTCAGAAGCCGAATTTTTAAAAAAAGTGTTTAAATGATTAAAAACGTTCCTAATATTTTAATAGTAAAGCCAGAAAAAAAGAGAAACCTTTTATTTTCGTGTTTAGTAAAAATAATACTTCACTAACGTGCCAAAAAACCTCATCGTTCAACCTCCACATCCGAACTAAAACTAAAGCAGTTTACTTATCATACTCGATTGTCGCCCCAGAGCTTCACCGGCATGGGAGGTAGCGCCATGCTGACGCGCCAGCGCGTCAGTGGCAGTTAGTTAAATAAAAGGGGATCTAATTCTGTCAATATAATTTTTAAACTTAGTCGTGACCGAAATCAGGGAGAAAACAGGTAAAATTATTACATTTTGAGATGCACTCATTATGTACAAGCAGTGCTGACAAGACACGTTCGATCACAGAGCTGCACAAAAACAGAAGGTAAAACAGACAAAAAGGAACGAAATTATTTATCCCTGGTCTTATATACCATGAGATTCTGATAAATCTGATACGCGTCGATTTCTGACAGCAATTCTCACAGGTATTGATTGACCTTAACAAGAGAAATGCAGGAATCCTTTAGAAGAATATGCTTGCATCAGCGATTCTATCCCTTCGTGCGGCACGTGGGACTGATGATGCAGTATTTTTACAAAGCTTGACCAGATAACATAAAAACGGTCTATTTGTTAGCAAAATAATTTGACAATAATCACAAACAGATTTTATTATTTAATGAATATTTATTTATGTTTGAAAACAGTGATCTCAAAAGAACTTTAGAATAAGAACAAAACTTATGCATAGCCAACTAAAAATGAAAATATAAGGGGAGCCGCTTTTAGAATATTTCAGTTAAAACCAGAGAAGAAATGAAACAAGATTTCATGCACAGGATATGAAAGACATATAAAGATGAGATTTAGAGAGAGAGATCTAGATAGATAGATAGATAGAGAAATATATCTAAAAATTTCATACATAAAAGAGAGTTTGATGCTATTAGAACACTATTAATAAATTTAAAATTACAATGAATGCTCAACAAATTTATTTCACAAATTTTTATTAGTGCTCCGTTGATTGGAAATTTGTTTTTACATAAATGAATGGCATACAATATGAAATTCGTTGACCATAACCTTTATATAATCAACATCGTGATGTCCTTTCCAATGAGGGACATTTTCCGTTTAATGACTTTCTATTGTGTACAAAATATTGTTCGGATGAAATTCATTTGGTATACTATTTTCTTCTCTTGCTTAACATATTCCCATGAGCACCATTATTTGTATATGAAATTTTGTTTCATCTCAATCGGTTTAGGTTATTTTAATGGTAACTATCTCCAAACGGGAAAATTTATTTTATAGCCATACCACACATATTAAAGGCTATATATTGATAATTATTTTTACTTTAAACTTTATTCTTGTCCTACAAGTATATCCATTATTATTGTAGTTTAGTATCCTAAAAGTTATAAATTTTAGAATACTAAAAAAAAGTTTCGGACACTAAAATAAGTTATAAACTTAAAAAAAAGGTTTAGGGCACTAAAATAAGTTATAAACTTTAAAAAAAAGTTCGGGATATTAAAAAAAGTTATAAGCTTTTTAAAAGTTTAGAAAATTAAACGAAGTTAGAATTTTTTTTAAAAAAAATTAGGATACTAGAAGATATTATTAACTTATTAAAAATTTAGAAAATTAAAAGAAGTTAGAATTTTTTTAAAAAAATTAGGATACTAAAAATATCATAAACTTTTAAAAAGTTTAGAAAATTAAAAGAAGTTAGAATTTTTTTAAAAAAATTTAGGATACTAAGAAATATCATAAACTTTTTAAAGTTTAGGATATTAAAAAATTGAAATAAGCTTTTGAAAAAAGTTTAAGATTCTAAAAAATGTTATAAACTTTTAAAAAAGTTTAGAATACTAAAAAAATGTTATAAACTTTAAAAAAGGTTTAGAATACTGAAAAATAATATAAACTTTTTATAAAAAAGTTTTGAATACTTATTAAGTTATAAACTTTATTATTGTCCTACAGAGATCCTAAAAGTTATTTCTAAATTTGTCACAGAACATTTTCGGAATTAAAAAAAATAGCTAAAATTCTTTTACAAAAGGATGGGTTGGAAGAGACATCTGTTTGTATGATATTTTACGAGGGAATCAAATTGCAAGGTTGAAAGTACCTCCCAATAAAAAGAGCAAAATCGATGAGAGTGACAATATCATCTTGTTCCGGCTGTCAACTCTGTAATTTTTTCTTGTCCCAACAATGGAACGGAAGATGAGGACTAGTTGGCGTCAGTTTTTGCCCGGATCAAACTTTTCTGGAGGTATAAAAAGATAAGACAGCGCAGAAGGGAATTGTGGAAGGTCGCCGACGATCTTAAACCCATTTTTGCTTCTTCCGCATCAGAGAATATTTAAGACAGTTTTCTGATCTAATGCTGCCCTTTTCAAAAAAAATTTGAAATTCTAAGAAAGGTATCTTTAATTCTAAAGCTGGAGAAAGTTGTTATAGAATATAAAAAAACTATCGGGTCTTTTAGTACCAAGTTCATCGAAAATATAATTATTAGTAGGAAATATATTTTCATAAATCTTCTAACAAACAAAAAACATCATGCTTTTATTTTACGGTATAAAAAGTACGGTTATTCTGTTTATTATAATACACTATCGAGTATCCGGTTCGAGAATATCTGGACCTAGTTTTCTTTTTTCGTAATTAAATGAGGAAGGCAAGGTATTGCCTAGAACAGTATTGCCTAGAATCGGAAGTGGGCATTTGGTTCGATTTTCCTACATGTCATGTGGAAAATACGAGTTGTGACAGAAAAAGAGCAGCGTTCTGCTCGTTATTCATTGTTTCGTTAGTGTATAGCTAACCCCAGTTGTTATTTATGTCCCTGCACTGTACTTCCAGTATTCATTTATTGTTTCTTTAAATGTATCATAGGGAAGAATGTTGAAATGTGTAATGGAGTATTTAAACATAAACAAACTATCAATACAGATATTTCTGTTTTAACTCGGAAACGTTGACGGTAATGGTTTCTATGAAAGACAAGACAGCGTTCACATTAAAATCGGCTGGAGATAAATGGAGAATTTAGTATTCGATAAGAAATAAGAAAATACTTATTATATCATTGAGTTATACCATAAAAACTTTGTCTTCCGGTATTGGTGGGCAAAGAAATGAGTTCACAGAACACCGTACTATCCTGCTTTTTTTATCCTTTCTGCCCAAATTAGGCCGGATATTGGAAGTGCGCAGCACTATGTAATATATTCCACCATCCGCAAAGAGTTAATGTTACCGAGTGTTCCTAGATTTTTAAGAAGCATGACTTAATGGAAATTTTTAATATAAAAAATTTTTTTAATACAAATTATTATTAAAATTCCTTTAAAAAATTGTTATGAAAATATTATTAATTTTAGTTTTTCGCTATTATTCTTAGACTTTTAATCCTGGCTGTACTTGTAAGTACCATTTAAATCTGGATTATATTTTCATAATGACTATTTTGGGAGATGGTATTCTAAAAAACACGGAAAATGTAACCCAAAAATCAAGAAGTTATATAAGCTAATAGTAGGAATGAAAAATACTTAATTAATAAATAAATTAATTAAGATATTTCTATTAATTAATTTTTTTTTCTTGGTTTCTCTGGGATTATTCTGTAAGGAAACTTGAAAACTGGTGCAAAAATGAAGTTGGGAAAATCAATGGCAACATAATTCAATAGATAAAGGGTTAACGTAATGATGATTTTCAGATAATATTATTAGTACAACGGAAGATAGATGATAAGATTAAATTATAAATTATTATAAATATCTATTTTATTATTAAAGTTCATATTTAAAAATATTTATAATAAATACTATTTTATTTTAATTTTATCAATTTGGGATTATTCTTAAACTTTTTAGTTTATGCTAATTTTGGAAGGATGATTGCAGTTATTATTAAAGATTAAATTAATTTTTTTTGACATTTCCAAAAATGAATCTTCGCAGAGCAACAAAAAACATTTCGACTTACTTAAAGTGACTAGATGCCCTAGTTAGTTGTATGGTTATTATTTCAGTCTTTTATGTGTCAGTACAGAAAAATGCCCTAGATTTATTTAAATTTTGAAAAAAAAATATTACAATAAAATTTTATGACAACTCTTATAAAATAGCTTTACAGGGCAACAAAAATAATAATTAGTCTCATTTAAAGTAAGTAGACGTCCTAATTAAATAGATAATCAGGGTTTCCAATTTTTAATGCCAACTTCAACGAATTTCCTAGAGGATTTAGAAATTTGGAAAAATATTGCAAATGGTCTTGCTTGTTGTTTATAAATAAACTTATTCAGAAATTAAGTAGCTTGAATAAATAGGAAACAGAAAAACAATGATTTTTTTCTTTATTGAACTATGTGCAGCATATGGTTATGTATAAATTGCCGTGGTATCAGATTCTGCAAAAAGTGTATTTTTTTAATGGAATATAAGTAATATGAAAGTGCTAGTTATATGTAAAAATATTATTGGTAGTATTACTTATCAATATTAATTTAATTTGTTTATGCTGAACTCAAAGATATTCTTTCAAAGGACGAATAAGACACGAAAAAAAGTAAATAATTCAGATTTATAGAAAATTATTAAAATTATTAAATTATTTAATTTTATGACTTTTCTATAATTTTGTATTTTTGTCGTTTTTGAAACTAAAATATGTTTTTAAAAAATATTTCTGAAACTTTTCTGAAAATCCTTTTTTTTTCAAATAATCGAAAGTACTTTTAAATCCAATAATACTGATAATATCAGGACCCCATTTAAAATCATTTTTTCTATTCTCTCTTTCTGCACCATCAATTTCAAATTTTCAAATCATTTATAGTTTTCAACCCTCAATTTCTCTCTTGAATTAAAGGACATTCTTACGAACTTTTGGAAACCAACAAATTGAAATTATGTTTTCAAGATCCCCCATTGTTTATTGTTATACATTCTTCCTGTAGAAACTATTTCATACATCGCTGCGTCTTTCTGGAACTGAAAAACCCGATTGAGTTTCCTTTAGAGTTTTTTAAAAACCCTTTCAAAGACCCTCCACGTAACTTCTTCTAAAAGTTTTTCTCCTCAAAATAGACTTTTATTTCGCAATTGAAACTCTTTAGAATCTTTTGATAGCGAAATAAAATCGGAGAAAAATAAAATATTTAAGAATGAAATGGTCGCGTACTGGGATTTTTTTTCTTTTTTGCAGAGCTCTTTTTTTGTGTGTATATGAGGAACTGTGCCAGACAGAAAAGACAGAAGTTTGAAATTCTATTTGGAATTAAAGTTTGTTGAGACCGATGATTCGCTTAAAATAAAAGATTGAATCAATTACCTTTTTCCTATATTTATTTTTCTTTCGCTAGACACAACTAATTTGCATTTTAAATATATATTCAAATCTTATTTCTAATGTTATTTATTTGATGATTTTCATTTCAATGGGTTGCCCCTAGATTTTGATTTTTTCTAATGTACCGTAAAAGTGAATATTTGCTCTAATTTCAGTATTTTTTTTCTAACTAATTACTTAGACTAGATAATGTGCACAAATTTACAAATTGTCCTTTGATTATATGATGCAAATGCAAATAAACTAGAGATAGAAAATAGATTTTTTATGTTTTAAATTTTTTAAAGATAAAAAATCAATAAAAAATCAATGTGCTTTAGGGCAAAATGAAATTTATTTCAAATAAAAATGATTAAACAGTTAGAAAAAAAATCGAACAAGACTCTAAAAATAAAACTTAAGTTCTGTGAATATTACTTAGATTTTCAATCTAAAAAAATATTAATTAGAAAAGAATGATTGTTAATTCGTTTATTTTAATTTCATATCATAATAAATAATTGTTAATTCATTGATTTTTTTAGTTTCAGATCGTAGTACATAATTTTTAATTCATTGACTTTTTTAGTTTAAAATCATAATAAATATTTGTTAATTCGTTGAAATGTTTGGTTTCAGATCATATACTATAAACAGAATTTTGAAAAAAAATCAACAATAATAACATTTTATCGTCTTTTGCTTAGACATGCAGCCAATTATAGATATACAGGGTGTCCGAGAAATCTTTGACACATTTCAAAAATTCGGTTAAAAAAAATAAACGAGATAGAAAGTAAAATTAAGTTACATTTATTACCTCATATAGTAAAGTTTTTTTTTAAATGCAAAACTGGCCGGTAGATTGCGGTACTGAAACGCTAGAAAGAGTTATTTAGAAAATGGCTTCTCCAAGTGAGCGCGCGTTTTGTGTTAGGTGGTTCTTCGGCCATCTCTGACTCAAGTTCAACGTAATTTCCGTACAAAATATGGGAAAAGACCCTCCATCTCGTAACAGCATTATTGCATGGAAAAATAAGTTTTTGGAAACTGGGAGTGTCCTGGGTCGACACAGAAGTGTCGTCGGTAGAAATCATCAGTCGTTTGCTCGTAGTCCCCGAAAATCAGGGGCCCACATCGAGGTGTATTGATAAGTTAAAAAAAACTTCACTATTTGAGGTAATAAATGTAATTTAATTTTACTTTCTATCTCATTTATTTTTTTACCGAAATTTTGAAATGTGTCAAAGACTTCTCGGACACCCTGCATATTTAATTTTTTTTGTCTAAAAATATTATCTGCTAAAAATAGAAAGATTTTACAAAATTGGAGGAAATCTGGCTAAAGATAAAGAAATACGGTACATAAATATTCTTTTATTTTTGAAAAAGGAACGTAAAAAATTAGTTGAATTATTTGAAAGAACTAAAAAATACATATGATAAGGAAATTAAACCCTTTGCACTCCGTAGGTACCTCTGACTCATCATTCAAGATTGTGCATCATTTTGACGTTTTATTTATTTATTTTTCAAATTTAATTGTTAAAAACGCCTACATAAGGGTTAAGAGATGTAGATTAACTTATGCGAACTTTTTGTCAGTTATGATATTTTCTTTGTATTACCTCCCAGGTAATCCCATTCTGTAGCATAATATTGCACAATACTGTGCAATATTATATGATATTAAACAATATCCCACAATATAATACAATATTGCGAATATTGATTAATATTATACAATATTTGTGTGCTACTAGGTCTATATGTGAATACGAAAATATAGAAATTCATTCTAGTTATTATCGAAATCTTATTTTATGATTAAAAAAATACCATTTTTATATATTTATGCCTCTCCAGCCGCAGAAAGTCTATAGGAAAAAGCAACAACCAGACACACAGTAATCACATTTCTGCCAAATTTTCAAATGAATCATATGTAGACCTTATGCACAGATGAATACGATCCAAAACATTACTAGACTACATACTTTAAATTTATTTGAACATTTTAAAGCATTAATTTCATTTAAAAATAAGGCATATGAATTCACTAGCTTAAACAGTAGCATTCAAAACATGTCTATTTATCTTTTGTATCCTGATTAAGAAACATCTAGTTACCGAAAGAGAGCAATTAGCTAATTCTTCTTCACTTAAAGGAGTGACATCCTACGTTGTTCCTTTTATTCTTTTTCTGTGTTTGCTGGTGGGTTGTGGGGTTGATTTATTACATTCTCTGTCAGAAGGAGCACCGAGCAAAAAAAGTCAGGAAGAATCCCAAAAAGACGACGAAGAATTAGTGTCAGGTACTTAGAACTCGAATGCAGTTATTTTGGTGAAAAAGAGCGCTGGCTTTCAATGTTTAGCTCATTCAATGTCCAATTTTTAGTTCTGTCGGTTAAAGTATCGCAATCTCTCCACACTCAAGATGTTACGAAGTACTTTCAGTTCTCATTAGATGGTTTTCTGTGAGAAATTTAATTTGTAAGAAACATTACCAGTGACTTGAATCATGTTAAACATTTCATTTATAAAGAATGGAAACTGAATTTTCAATTTTTCTGCATATGTTGACTGTAAGAATTTGAGTCAATCTCTTAGAAATAAGGCTTTTAGATTTGAAAATAAAAACATCGTGAGTTATCTTCTGAAAATTCTTATATTCTCCATTAAAAGGGATCGAGGTAGTATGGTGGTGAGGTCTTTGAGGGTGAGACGTAGGGTTTTAGTTTCGAGACCCGATTCCACAGAAGAACCCTCTTGTAAAGGGGTCTGTTGCACGTTAAATCCATTAGGACCAAACGTCATCTCGCTAGGGTGGTGTGGCTTGGAGAAGGGGATGCTGACTCTGGTGTCATCCTCGTCATCTGACCACGTTGCAAAATTTCGAGGCACGTCCTAAAATAACCTTAGTGTTACTTTACAACAGGACGTTAGTATAACTAAATTAAACTAAAACTCCAATAAAGGTGTTCAGCCACAGAACACCTTGTATAGCCTTGGCAAGTTAGAATTAAGAAATATTAACCATTGATGTGAATTAAGCATTTTATTGAAGCTGTCGTGTCATCCTATTCAAATTATTTGGCGATTAATCTTTAGCATAATATATTTGAAAGTCGAATTTATATTTTACATGCGATTTTCCCAACTTATGAAAAAAAAATTAGACTCACATTTACAATTGTACCTTCAAAATCAGGTAACAAATTTGATTTTGTTACAAGCGGGCGAGCGGCACGAAAACGCACCAAAGATGCCGACGCTTCACCAGGAGCTTGGCGCCAGCTAGGTTGGTTTGACGAAAGGAATAGTCTGGTAGCCGCTGGATCTTACCTGAAGCGCCGCGTTGCTTCCCCGTGCTTTTGGACGCGCGCTGGCTTGGCTATACAAGGGACGGATTGCCGGAGCGAGTTAGTGGAGAGTTTCCTCTCGGTAGAGAAGCGTCTCGCTGGACTAGCGGATTAGTGAGCTGTGTTTGCGTTTGCTGCTAACGTTGTGTTATTGAGCTCCCTGTGATTTACTGTTTGCTGTGCTATACGATAGCTGTTTTGCAGTCTGTGTTTATTGCGCGTAAGGCTTGCATTTACGATGTAAGAGACTGTTGACTGCTGGATTGTATTTATCTGAAGTTTTGCTTTATCAAACAATCCTGCAAAAGGCTGTAAATAAATTTGCTTGTGCTGTCCTCAAGTAAAGTCCATTCAATCCGAACTCGCTACGCTAAAAACGTAACAATATGTTTAATCCATTGAGGCTTTGAGTTATAGTTTTAATATGTTCCTGAAAGTTCAGACCTACAGAAGGTGAATTCCTCGTCAGATTTATCTTTAGATTGTGATTCTCTATATCGAATTTTCTCTATCAAACTATCTTCGATTCTGGGTACTTGGTTGCTAGCTATCTTCGTTATTGTTCTAAATTATATTCAAACACTCGAACAGACTCATGTTCTATGAGCTGATGTTGCTCAACATTTGATAGATTTTCAATTCCTTGACAATTCTAAAGCTTTTTGAATCGATTAGAGTTTTCTTTTTTTACAAATTGAATTGAATTTTTTTCTAAATAACTATTAATGGTATAATCAATACATGGTTAGTATATTTTTGTCTTAAAATATTTAGATACTTATCTCCTTTTTTAAACATAAATAATTAAACATGAATGGTGGGTAATATATTTTCAAATAAATTTCATGCAATAACATCATAAATGTTACTATAAAAATACCTTAGTTATTTTATAGTATTAATAATATCCCGTTCTATCCCATTTTTTTACTTCCTGTAATATCTCACTTTTTTTACTTCCTGAAAAAACATAGATGATTATAATGTAATGATTTTGTACATTTCTTAATTCTTTAAGAAAATTGTGTTTTTCTTTTTATTTCTCAGAGATTTTTTTTATGTTTCATTGTTATAAAATTGGATTTCATAGAAATAAAATAAAATAAATGAGTGAAACAGTGTTAATCATTGTTTACTAAAATAAATATCATATTCATTTCAACTTATAACAGAAAATATGAAGTCTTTGAATTAAAAGTCATTTTGAAGTTGGATATTATAAGAAAAAAGGTTTGATGCTCATAAGACTGATTGGATGCTTTTGAGTAAGCTTAGAGTTTCAACTTCAAATAAAATTTCTCCTCTAGATTAGAACATCTTTTATCTAGGAATCGCGAAGGCAATCAAAGTTGTTACTTCTCTTAATGAATATTTAAACAACCGGTTTCATTTCCAGATGAAACTAGTCACAACCGATTACATGATACAGTTAAAAATAGAGTCAAAACTGTTTCCTACTAGAATTACTCGGCGAAAAATTCGAATGGAGAATTAATAAGCTGCTTGTCTTAAAAGATGATGAATTATTTCTTATTAATATGTCCCATATAACTTGACTTATTTGCTCTGACATAAGATTTGACTTCTTAATTGCAATACATTTTAACGCATATTTTATTACAATGTATAAAACTCAAATGTTAAACAAATTAAATCATTTCTACAGCTTTCATGTCAGACGACTTTTTATTTTATATATTTTCATTTTTTTCTTTGCGATTGAGATTCATATCAGCAACTGATTTTCTTGATTGGAAAAAAAAATGTGCCATTTTTTAGATATGGTATATTAATGAATTTTATATGTATTTCATTCTCATACTTATAGGAATAAATGTGATCTATTAGCACATTAAGGAATTAATATTGACTCTTTGATTTAACTATAACAACACTTATTTTTTTAAAGGATAAATTTAATTAGAGAGCTTAAGTATAGTGTAGTCAGAATTAAACTCTTCATTTAGAATTCTACACTTAATGGTGATTACAAGGTATTTCATAACATCGTTTATAAATTTTAAATAAAATCTGATATAAAGAAACAAAGAACCTGTGATTTTTAACTGCCCGAGATTCATTTGGCGATTTTAAAAATACGCCATTATCGCTAAGTTGCGTTATGCATATTATGCCAAGATTTCACCAAGGTGTTTACACTGAGGAGTTTTGAGATAGCGCCAAATTCCATTATACATAAGACGCCAGGATGATTTCGTTACCAGTTTATTTAATGATTTTCATAATAAGTGAAAGTCATCAGACTCCATTATACAAAAGATGCCGAGATATTGGCACTCCTCAGTTTACTTGATGATTTTCAAATTACGCCAAGATCACCATTTTATATAGGATGCCAAGATGGTTGAGTTGGCGAATTTATTTTCCAATTTTCTGTATACGCTACTATAACTAGGCACTATTACATGTTAGACGCCAATATTTCGTTAAAATCTTGGCAATCTTCGGATATGGTTTGCATTTTTTGGCAATTTGGTTTTTTAAAAATAAACAAATACAGGAACAAATGAATAGCACAACTAAATATTAGTAGGAAAGGCAAATTATGGCCAGTATATTAAGCTTCATGCGGTGAATGATGTAAAAGATATTGATGCATCAGATAAAATTTATATCACTGACTGATTTGATGGAATTTAAATTTAAAATAGCACAACAATACTGTTACCTAAATAAATAATAGCATTAAAATCGTACGCAGCATGACCTGTAAGACAATGATAAATAGGACGCAGACTCAAAAATAAATTTTTAGAACACTCAAAAGATTTATTCAAAAGACTTGCCATTTTGCTTGCCATACGTGCTTCACATACTATTTATACAAATGACTTGTTATGCTTTTGAAAATTTATATTTCATTGAATTCATGTGGTACATTTTATATGGTGTATAATTTGCTTTTAATAATTCATTGAAAACAATCTGGCTGTAGTAAGCATTCCCTTTTTATTTTAAGTCTTTTTATTTACTAAAAAAACTTTTTATTTGTAACCTTATCCCAAACCTCAAACTATGCTTACGGATAATCGAGATACCGTGCTAAAAATATTTAAAGATATGGATTTCAAATTTAAATTTCAATGGAGCCGGGTTCTTGCCTTACAAGGCATAGTTTAAATGCTTATTATCATGTCAGAACATGATATTATTTTGAGAATGAGCGCCAAAAAAAATCCGTAGGCGAAAAATGGAAACTTCATTATCTGCACTAGCATCTCAAAAAAATCAGCTTTTAATAACGCGTTACCATCGCATCTGCAAAAGCTCTGATTCAAAAAAATAAGTTAATGACTACAGCAAATAAAACCTAGAAAAATAAGTTAGTTAATAGCATCATTCAGCAATCAAATGAAAAAATATTCTTTATTTATTTCTAGAAACATAAAGAATCACGTTAATCCAGTCGAGCGTTGAATAAGTTAGTTGATAGCATCATTCAGCAATCAATTAAAAAAAACTACAATACTAAGAATCAAATGATTTAACTTATTATTACTATTAAGAAAATGAATTCTCGGAACATATGATAAAACGAAACTAAAATAAAAAAGAATAAAGAAAAGAAATGCCGGAACAAACTTTTGAACTATGCGGAATCAACTAATGTGCACATTAATTCGTTAAAATGGGGGAAAGTCGAGACTTTTCACTTTAATGGAGCAAATCAATTAATCTATTGATTAACTGGTTAATCTGCATATTTTCTGATTTCCAGTTTTATTATAACATTTATATA
>JAOUZG010012033.1:953764-964333 GCA_026289955.1 Argiope argentata | reverse complement strand
GTTATTATTAAAAACATTGGTTAGATATCATAAATCTTTTTGACAAATATAATGTTGCTTCCAACGGAATTTATGTCAGAGTTATAAAATTTCAAAAGTTTTCTATAACCAACCCTTTTATAGATAAAAGCTTCTATGTCATCTGTCTGTTGAATTTAGTGCATGCTCGAACCAATCTCGTCAATTACCTTTCTGACATCCCTTTCAAAAACTTTGGAAAGGTTGTGATAATGAACGTCGATTCTTTTTAGCAAATATTGGGAAATCTGCGTTTAATGATAAATGATGTCGGATATTCAGAGATAACTCCTGATCAAGTCCAATTTCTTTAAAATAAAGATGTTTTCTTTAATCTTTTGTGATAGCAGCTAACGTAACATGTAATGTTAGAAATCATGTTAAAGTTTTCGAATCTAAAAATTAATAAGAATTTCTTTTTTTATATATTTTAATATAAAAGCATTTATGAAACGATTTTATTTCATAAAAACCAAAGCAACAATAAGAAAAACGTAGCAAGAATGAATAACTTATTATTTAAAATAAAATGTATAGCTTAAAATAAATCATTAAATTGAATCTATGATAAACTGTATAGAAATGGGATATCAAATCAACCAGTTTATTAAAAGACGGCTATTTGGTACCATAAAATGCTTTTATATTTTACTGTTTCTTTGTAACAACAAACTCCTCCCCCGGGGGAGCACTTCAAAAAATGAGAATGAGGAGCAACTGGTATGATGGATGGTTCTTACCACACTAGTGTGTACAGAAGAGCTGGATACCTCCTATCGATGACTAAATGTTTTTCTCACGGGAAAGGTTGTGCCGTGGTTGGTGATGGGTGCCAATGTTATTGCAGATGTGGTTCAGTAATACAGTTTTTTCCGTATGCTTTTGGGTGGGTTGGAGTCATCAATGTGTGTATCAACTGACTAATTTCCGCTAAGATATTTTCTTTAATTCTGAGAAGCATTTTTCTGAAACAACTTATAAATTTTAACTAGTTAACATTATTATTAGTTAATTACTTTAAATAACTCTTTATTATAAAGAAATAATTGATAGATAAATTGATTGTTCATTGCTTTTATATCTAGAACCGTGGTAGAACAACTGGTATGGTGGATGGTTCTTACCACCCACCCCTCGATGACGAAATGTACTTCCCACGGGAAAGGTTGTACCGTGGCTGGTGATGGATGCCGATGTTTCTGTAGAAGTGAGCTAGTAATTCAGTTTTTTCTGTGTGCCTTAGGGTCGGTTGGAGTTGTCAATCTATGTAAGAACTGACTCCTTTCCGCTAAGATATTTTCTTTAAATCTGAGAAGCATATTTCTGAAACAACTTATAAATTTTAACTAGTTAACATTATTATTAGTTAATTACTGTAAATAAATCTTTATTATAAAGATATAATTGATTGATAAATTGATGGTTCAGGGCTTTCATATCTAGAACCGTGGTAGAACAACTGGTATGGTGGATGGTTCTTACCACCCACTCCTCGATGACGAAATGTACTTCCCGCGGGAAGAGTTGTACCGTGGCTGGTGATAGGTGCCGATGTTTCTGTAGAAGTGAGCTAGTAATTCAGTTTTTCCGTGGGTCTTAGGGTCGGTTGGAGTCGTCAATGTGTATATCAACTGACTGATTTCTCATAAGATATTTTTCTTTAATTCTGAGAAGCATATTTCTGAAACAACTTATAAATTGTAATTAGTTCATTATTATTAGTTGATTACTGTAAATAACTCTTTATTACAAAGAAATAATTAATGATAAATTGTTGGTCCAGTGCTTTTATATCTGGAACAACATCCATAGGCATGATCTGAATAAGTTAAAAACAGCTCCATGAAGAAACAACTTATAAATTGTAACTAGTTAACTTATTATTATTAGTTAATTATTGCTAATAATTCTTGATTATAAAGTATTAATTAATTGATAAAATGACGGTTCAGTGCTTTCTTATCAAGAACAACATCCATAGGCATGATCACAATAAGTTAAAACAAAAAAGCTCCATGAAGAAACAAGACGAAATTTTCTTCCGGAAATCGATTCCTCTGTTATATTAGATAACAAACACGAAAAAAAAGAACATGGCCTTGCATCAAAAGGAAAGAAAGTACTTTAGCGAATCGGTGACGCAACATCATCGAAGGAAAACAAACCGTATTGTCAGGAAAAGCGTTTATAAATCGTTTCCAGAAATGGTCCCGGAATTGGAAAACATTGAAGGGTCGCTTCATCACACACGTCTCGACTAATTCTCTTCTTTCTTTTTTTCCTGGAAATAAAGGATTAAACGAGGATACTGGTCAAAACCTAAGTGGAAACACTATCCCCCTTTTTATTCTTCTTCGTTTTATTTCTGTCCGATATTGTTTGCTGATGTAAGAACCGAATGGGCTGCAATCGGAACTTGAAACGTAAACACATTTTGAATAGTCGGCGTTGTTCTTTTATTTTCTTCTCTCTCTCTCTCTCTTTTTCTCTCTTTTTTTAATAGACTTTGCCATGTGACGTGATTTTGTTGACTGTTTAACACGTTTGTAGTTATTACGTGGTAGACTGGATAAATAAATAAAAAATTTGTGAGGGCAGACTGTTCTCTTTTTATAATACGGGACATTTTGATAGTTAAAATTTACTTTATGCTTGAAAGGGGATTTATACAAATTTAATTTTGTAAAATCAAATGGTTTCTGTTGTTTGTTTACAAATACGTTTGTTTTAAGTGAAATAAGTAGGAGATTCAGGTATTTTACCAACCTACTCAGAACTCGGTGTTACTTAATTAATAAACTGGTTAATTTATTTTAAAATCTAGATGCTTCCTCAGCGATGTCCTGAGGGGTGGGGTGGGGTCTTCCCCGTGATTTGGGCGTCATGGGTTCGAGTGCCGGATCAGGCATGATTGTTCTTTATCTGTTCTATTTGTGATATGTTTGAAGGTTCCCCCCCTGTTAAATGATGTTGTGCAAGCGAGTAGCTGTTCTGTATGTGATGAAATGTGTTGTCTATTTCTGTAAGCCCCGTGTGATTCTTATTAGTTCACGGGAATTTATAAATATTCAATAAAAATACCTCTTCAGCCTGCAAGCGGAGTGTCTTAATATTTTTACTTTATTAACTTTAATGAAAGCATACATGAAGTTATTTATTTTCATATTGTTATTTTAGACTGTATAGTATCTGCGTTTGTATACGTAGTTATTGAACCAAAGGCTGAGTATTAAATATTCTAATAATTCAATGAGCCGGCTTTCTGGCACAGAGGTAGCGCGTCTTCCTCGTGACCTGGGAGTCCCGGGTTCGAGTTCCCGTTCGGGCATGGTTGCTCTTTATCTGTCCTATCTAGGATATGTTTGAATGTGCCCCCCTCTATAAAAGGCCTGTGCAAGCAATCGGGGTGAGCGTGTAGCTAAGTCTTACGCTTGACAATCGTTGGCGTTACCTCAAAAACAAGAGACGCACCTTTCGGCTTAAATCTGCTGCCGTATCAGCGGGGGGCTTGTTCATAGGCAAGTGCCATAAGCAAAAACAACAATAATGGAATGAAGTAATGAAATATATTGAAATAATGCTTGAAGAAGCGTTAATATTTTATAATTCACAGATTTTTTTTTAAATTTGAAAACTATAGAAATAAAGTTTTTAACCCTCCTTCCTTCTTTCAGCCTTGCATTTCTAGGCAGCTGCCTAATGTGCCTAATTTGAAATTGAGTGAAATTAAAGTGACCAATAAAAATAGATGACCAGGTACAATTCGGATATCCACATCTATGCAATAGAAAACACTTTTCCATTTTTTGTATGGCTTTGATAGGAGCTTTTGAATGTCTTTCTTTTTTTAAAGAAAACTCATATAACTATGTTTATTAAACACAAATGTACTGATGCGTTTTGTGGTTTGTATACAAGTAAAATTTGTATACAAATGGTAAATTAATGTAACCAAAGATCATAGATTATTTGGTACTATACCGAAGATCGATTCTATGGTTATTCTTGAAAATTCGTTTTGACTTTCCCACGGTTTTGAGTAAATTATTCTAGCTCTTATTTATTGATAAAAATTTATTACAAAAATTTAATTTTTTAAAATATCAAATTATTTAGAATTTTGTCGCATTTTTCACAATTTTGAGAAAATGGCCACTCTGTTTTAGTAAATAACAGAATTGAATACTTAATTTATTAGCATAAAATTATCATATGAATCATATTAAATTTTTTAATAGGTAATTCCAAATTGTTGTCGATTCCTAAAGCTGAAATGTTAGAAGTTGTGGTTCTATCTAACAAAATGGAACACCGCCTCATATCTACGTGTCTGTGCCTATTCTGGCCTCTGAATATCTATTCTGGTTTCGTGGGCATGTTATGGGAATTCTATTTCTTAACATACCATTCGATTGTCGAACAAGAATAAGTGATTTCATATTTTTTTGTTCTGATTATTTTATTTTCATGTGTAGACGCGATGTTGTTTTGGTTAGGAGTTTTTCATGCCTCCGAAATTTATGGACAAATATATTTCTACCAGCTTTTACCAGTATTGTATTATTATTGTATGTGCTTCTTTTAATGCAGATGCGTTTTCAAAAGGTTGGCCTACTTTTGCTAGTATTGCTTTATTATTAAATATACTTCTTTGACAACAAATACATTTTTAAAAGGCGGACAAAGAACTATAATATCACAGCTGTTATTCGATCAAGCTCCAAAACTTTATTTGTCTCCTAGAAAAATTGAAAATAAAAGTTTTAAAAAAAGATCACTATATATAGAGAGTGGGATAGAGACCGACAGAGAAATCTCGTGATTATTTCAAATCGGTTTAAACTGGTGAATGACTTAAGACGAATATTGAGTTAGAAAATAATAATGTTCTCACATTATAACGAGAAATTTACGATCGAAGATTTCAATTTCTTTTTTTCTTTTGTTTAAGTTTTTAGAGCATCTCGGATTTTTTTCAACTTTAAGCAATTCAAATATAAAGTAACACTAATTTTGCATATTATTTAAAAAAAATATATTAAAATACATTTTTGTAAATTCAGAAATTTCCAGTTTTTAATTAGCAAATTTTCCAACGAAATCATAGCGTCTCTATAAAATGTTTAATACTTATTTCATAAATTGACGCAATGTAAAATTTTTCGAAAAATTATCAAATTACAGATCTTTCGCTATGAATTGCGTTGATTTTAATTCATTTCCTATTTGTCCATTTATAGACTTTTAAACATTATTTTAAACAATACATTTTTTTATCATGTCAGAACATGATGTTGTTTTTGGGATGAGGTTTTTGGCGTCAACAAAAACCCGTAGGCGAAAAAAATTATTATCCACCCGAGCATCTCAAAAAAAATAAGCTTTTAATAACGTGTTGCCATTGCATTTACAAAAGCTCCAATTTTTTAAAAAAATGTTAACGCCTACAGCTAAAAAAAACCTATAAAAATGTCATTTTGAGCACGTGATTATATGAAATGAAATAAATAAGAAATGTGATATTTTTTGAAACAATCAATGCGAGACAGAGTTTTTTTTGGATCGTTTGCAATACTAAAGTGATTCATTCGATGAAACAATTAAACTGAATAAAAATATAATTTAACTCGCACGAGCACGTGGTTCTTAGCCTTTCAAGAAAAGATGTTCTGACTTGATACATTGAAATATGCATAGCAAATTTCATTTTAACTTTTTTTGTTGTTGTTTATCAAAATTATGTGATAAAATATATTTGAATAAAACGAGAAAAAAATTCGAAATTAATATTTGAACTTGATATTTAATTGAACTTAATCAATTAAAATAAGAAGAATTTAATAGATTTCCATTCCAGGCCTCTTTTTTTGTTGTAAACGATTTCAGTAAACAAACGCTCGGAACTAATTAATTGAAATTCATTTAAAAACCTAATTAACTCTAAAGCAGACTTGAAATTCGGTAAAATGTTGATTCAAATAAAATAATAAATTAACAGAAGATGTATGGATGTTTACGAAACAGAGTGGGATACTTTTATGCCAAAACATGTAGCAAAGGGGAAATTAAGTTTTATTCATTGATTGCTCTTTACTGAATGCCTTTAATGTAATTATTAAGTTACCTTTGATTCCGTAATCTTTAAGAAAAGAACGGACGAACCTTGCGTAAATTAATTAGTTTAATTAACGCAATGTTACTGCTGAGGATTTTTTTCTAAGATTCTTGTAATTTTATTGCAGATAGTTAATTCTTTCAATTAAATTTGATTTTTTATCATTTTGTTTTCTTTTCTTACAATTTATTATTTACCACGTTGTAATTGCAGTTGTATTGCAAAAGATTCCAATCGAACATTCTATAGAATGTTCCAAAATTAACGTGATCTCACAATGAATCACAATTCATGCAGCATAGTGTTGATAACCTTTTGCCAGCTGATGGTTTAGGGTTAGTGAAAATGGAGTGTTACACGAAAGAATAACGTGTTAGCACTGTATTTGAATTAAATTAAAACATATTTTTTTATCTATAAATTTTTATATATTTATTGAATTGAAAGTGTACAATATAGGGTTAAGTATGGAATAACAAACAAGGCAAATGACCTCCATGGCTCAGCTGGCACAAACGTGATCTTTTGTCGAAATCATGGCTATTTTTCCCTAAATGTGGCTGAATTTCGTTCATGCAGTGAGGAATTTCCTCCTTCAAAGCATGTCTGTTATTATGTTACTTATGGCTCTTTCCTATGCACAAGCCCACCACTGATGCAGCAGCAGATTTAAGCCAAAATAAGTGTCTCTTGTTTTTCAAGTAGATCCAACTAGGGCCAAGAGTGCGACTTTAGCTACACACAACACATTTCCTTGCTCAGCCCCTTTTTACAGGGGGGCACAGTCACACATCTCACAGATAGCACACAGAAGAACAACCATGCCCATACCGGGACTCCCAGAACACGAGGAAGACGTGCTACCTCTGTGCTAGAAAGCCGGCTCCAAGCATGTCTACTTGTGGGCTTGTTGGCATAGACCTTTAACTTCAAATAAACCCATAAAAAGTTATTTAATGTTATTAAATCACACTGTATAATGAGCCAATTTTCAATTTTTCTAACTGTTGCTATCAGAATTTTCTTATTTTTGAAATATTTTTACAGAAATGAAAACACGTTACTCTATCGAGAAATGCTTCATTTTTATTAACACACACACCAGTAAATGTGAACCAGCAATTGTCAAATGACTTTGTAAAAGCGTTGCCAACACTTTACTGCACGAATGTTGACAAGTTCAAATCTTGCGTTAGTTTTGGGACAACCTTTATAAACAAATTCACTGACTATTGTAAAAATTGGTTTTATGAATTTTATGTAAAGATTTTTACAGTGATTAATCGTATACGCAATAATAATATTTAAATATCTCTATTAACCCTTTAACGGGCACAAGCTGTTTTCTTTCAAAGGTTTCACTTTGCGTTATATTTGGAAAAAAGAATATCATTTATAATTAAAAAAAAAAGGATTTTTGTTAAAATTTTGTAGTTGGGGCTGTAGTTATACAGGAGTGGAAACACATATTTTACATTTTCCAAAACATCAATGACATTTTGCTGACTTATTCAATAGAAAATTATGAAATATAAACAATTTCACCAGTAAATGTGATTTTTGTAAAACTATTTATTATTAGTTATTTCAAAATTTAAAATGTATTAATTACACATGAAATAAGTAGTAAAAAACCAAATACCATGTAAATTACCAAATGCAATATTTTAAATTATTATGGTGAAACAACATAACAAGATGCTGAACACAAAGTAACATTACATGTTGGTCATGGCACTTTTGTCCGTTTCTCGTTAGTTTTGGAGCTACAATATTTGCAAAATATTTTAAGGCGGTGGTAAGATATTTACCACAGCCTTAAAAAGGGTTAAAATATATTAAGTTCGAAATCAGAAATGTTCGTAAAACAAATCACGCCCTTTGTTTTCTATGAAATGCTTGTTGCAAAAACGGGTCTTACCAATCCAAAAAATAACTCAATAATAATATAGTGCTCTGATTATTCTAGCTAAGTTCATATTTTCATAATGTATCTATAAGCCCGACTGAAATACTAACACAAATATAGTTAAACTACGTCAACCCTTATCATAAGTACCTTGTTCCTCAAGTTGTTTGCAAGAGCTTATATTCTCTCTTCTTGTAAGCATCAAATGTACTCTTTCAAGTCTGCATTTGATTTCTTTTTCTTCTCTGGCAATTCCCGAAACTGATATATTTATTTATAAAAACGGATTGAATTTTCCTTTGTTTATTATTAACTGAACTGGAACCTCTAGTACCTCTCTGGGATTTGCTCTATATGCATTTCCGATCATATTATAGAAAGCTCCATTAAAAATAGCGCAAGAACTTAATGTTAGTTACGATAGTAACGCATGGAGACGAATTTTCTGTCGAACATTTTATTGTTTCATGTTGTGAGCACTCGATCAATATTTAGGATTCCATTCCATATTTATGATCCCTTCACCTATGGTTTTCCGCAATCAACGTTAATGTCCCCCCCAGAAGGATTTTCCATCGTGTTGCCAGATTTCTTATGAGGTATTTACTGTTAAGCAAACGATATTTATCCGGTTTGGTGCGCTATTAGGTTTGTCGATATTACTGGTGAAGAAAGTTTTAGTGTTTTTGTAACTTCTTTATTTCTTGATGAATAGCTCAGTAATCTCGTTGGATATAAAAGCGAGTATAAACGTCACAATTAACGAGAGGAAAAAATATATGAAAACGAGCTGTTATTGGCTGGCTCATTTTTCACTGTAAGCCGGGAGGGCTATTGAATCGTATTTGCTGCCTCTGGAAATGTGATGAAACTAGGTCCTTCATTTCCTTCATTTTTCTGAAAAAGTATTTAAAATTATAAATAGATAATTGAAATTAAATATACTTGAATCAAATACTTTGCGTTTATTCACACATATAACAACGATATCACATTTTTGGCAAATTTCGTAAATATACATGTGATTATATAACCTGCTAATTTCTAAAATATTGTAAGTGCAAATTTTATTCAAGATTTTAACATCCTGATTACATATCAATATTGAATTTAGAGCCAAATTTTCCAATGAAGAACTTAGTTCCTGCCAATTTTTATTCTCTTGTATACATTATACAGAGAATGTATAGTAATCTTCGAAAAATTCGAACTTTTTTGGAAAATGTCTGACCCTTTATCTGTGACAAAGATAACTCAAAAACTCTTTAAGATAGATAAATGAATTTGGTGGACGGTCTTTATATGAATTTTGTAGATTTCTATCAATTTTTGAGCAAACTCTTTTCCGAGGAAGTCTGTCTGTACGGCAGTTTGAACATAAGTTAACAGGATAATTACAAAAGAGCAAAAGCAACCTAAATAATATTCTGTGCCCGTGTTTAACATCTGTAATGCAAAAACCTATCCAATTTTGAGGCAGTTAAAAGGTTGAGGTTGACCGTTCATTGATCTATTCTTTTTGAAACGTATAAACACGAAAACTCAAAAACGCAATGAGTTGTATTAAAGCTGAAAGAATAAACCACAAGTTTTGGAGATCATTTTATTTATTTTTTTAGGAAGTCAGTACACAGGAATGCATAATACCACTCAAAACAAATTAACTACTTAACAATTAAAAATAGAAAGTAGACTTCGTAACTAAGCAGTCAGCACATCATCCTAGCGACTCGAACAGACTACAGCGTTCTCGTCCAATGACTCATTCTATTGGATTCTCTCGATTGGACCTCTTATTACTTAAATGCTCGAGCATCCAAGGTAGGGTTGAAACCGTTTAAGGGTAGTCGATGGAATTATAGGGTGAATAAGAAAATTTATGCTAACAAATTTTCTTCTACCTCCTAGGGAATTAGATAGTAGAATGTTCAGTTTTTTGTAACAATTTGTGTGAAATTGGTAAATTTTGAAAATAAAGTAAGTAACCTTATTTCCTGTTTTATGTTATTTTGTTTATATATATATATATATATATATATATATATATATATACACGAGAGAGAGAGAAACTATCGAAAAACTCTCTCGAATATAAATATATACGAGAGAGAGAGAAACAAAAGTAGAAAAAAATGGGGGTAAAACGATTGTGAAAGTATAAATAAACCAAAAGTAAAGCCAATAAGAAAAGAAATCTGGCCTGATGACTTTTTCAAGGATCACCATCAGGCAGCAATTCCAAAAGAAGAAAAAAAAAAGGATTTTTTTCTTTAAAGGTTTGACTATTGTCTAAAAAAATTAACCTGTGTGACCCGAAATGTTTTCCCTATAATTTTCATTTACTTTTGTATTCTCAAAATATGATTCTTCTCTCAGACTTTGGAACGGGGAATTTTTCAGGTCACACTGGTTAATTTTTTTACACAATAGTCAAAATCCTTTTTAGAAAAAAATCCCTTTTTTGGAATCCCTGCCTGACTGTGACCCTTAAAAAAGTATATGTATATATACTTTTTTAATATATATA
>JAOUZG010012033.1:898148-942001 GCA_026289955.1 Argiope argentata | reverse complement strand
ATATATAATTAAATTTTTAAATTACCTATTTTGCATACATGCATAAATATAAACTACCAGATGACCATGAAGAATTCCATGACCAATTTTTAGTCAGTTGCAATAGGGCCCGATATTTTTGATCCTACATTAAAATGCAGATATCCTTAATATATTTGAAACTATTGTGCTCGCTTGTTTTTGAACAATTTGATAGATTTCCTCTGAATGTTTTCTCTGATTTCTTTCGCTATTTGATAGAAATCTCTACGTTTGGTGTTGTCTATTTAACAAATTTCGCCCATTTCGTTACAAGAGTTTTGAGCTATTGTATTTAAAGACCGACGGAAAATAAAATATCAAAAACAAGTTGTTGTTGTTTTCTTTCGGGATGTTTGAAACGAGTTGTAAAGAAAATATCAAAATGTGACTCATAAATTATACAATAAAATTCGAAAACTTTGATGGCAGTAAAAATATCAAAAGTTGAAAAACATGATTTGCAAATGATCATTTTTTAAAATTAAATATTTGTTCTGTTGAAAACTGTACCAAAATAGAGTTGTATGGAATCTTATGGGAAAGAAAACTAAAAAATCATTTTCAAAATGGAAAAAAGGGACTTTAGCTACAAGCAAAAGGACCAACAAAGTACTATAATGAGAATTTTCATAAATGTTTCCTTTTTTTGCGATATTTGTTTTTGTTAACAAGTATTTAGCAGTTTTCCCGTAAAGACATAAGAACATGATGTCCATTCTGTATTTTCAAACTCCAAAAATTACAAAAGCAGTTTCAAAAGCTTAGTATTTTTTCTTTCCATCAATCGCTTTCAGTATCTTTTATAAACTTATGACTCCAAAAAACACCTCTGTCTTCCAAGGCCCGTGCGATAGATAAGCGAACCCTTTGAGGGCAGACGACTGCTTCGGCAGCCCCATCGGCGTCAAAAACGGAAGCAGACTGCTTCCGCTCAGAGGAAACAAGCTCCGGAACTGCTTCGAAGAGACAAATCCACTTGGCAACAATGGGAGAAACGAATTTCGGAATTCTTTCATCTCTTATATTGTATAAAAACGAGACAAATACACTGGGGGATCTTCGGATAAATCTCTTGTGGTGGAGTTTTGAAGAGGCCGGGTGTAGGGAGGATTTGATATCTGAGAAAGGAAATGTTCCCTGAAGAACTGACCAACGGTGACCGGAAGTAAAGGAGAGTTTCGAAATCCTTGGCTCAGATTCAGAACTGATATCGAATCTTTCGTGGCAAATAGGGATTTATGTGAGCGTAGGAAGCGGCTTGCAATGCTTGATAGTGTCGTAGAAGATTGGAATAAACTATAAGAAGTTTGGTAAAATTGAGGATGTGAAAGTTATAAAGATATCTGAAATGGATTTAATTCTTTTCAATGGTTTTTTAATGAAATAAATTACAAAATTGGGTCAAAAGTATACAAATGAATATTTTTTTTTCTTTAGATATTCCATGTGAAATCATTTTCTTAGAGATTTGTGCAGACAATCGTATACTTTGCGGCAAACAAAATGGCATTCCTTCTCTAAATCGAGATGCTTTATTTTTTAAAACGAAAATTTTCAATGAAATAAATAAAAATCAAAGTATTAAGGCCAAAAGATTTGATGTGAGAGGCTTTGTAGCCAAAACTGGGTTTCTGAACAGCAGATAGTGATGTCCAGAACTTGATTGTGCAAAAAATAAATGTAGATCATATGCCCTCTCATTAATGTGACTAGACATTTGAAAAGAGGCACAGTTCTGGCACCGTCATTGCCATCTGACCAATGTAGAAAATAGGTTTTTGAACCTTAGAGAGTAATGCTCAAAATTTAATTTTACCAAAAGTGAATGAGGCTGAAGTTCCTCTCCTTTTTATGGTATGACATTTAGAAAGAGGCATAACTTACATGACGCCATCCTGTGCCCCGGGTGCCTATAACGCTAAGTTATCTAACCACTTGGATGAGCGTAAGATGGGAGAAAGAGAAGGGAAAAAAAGAAAAAAAAATGTTAAAGGAAAAAAAAGAGAGGAGCGATAACAGATTTAGGGATCTCCAGAGAGAATGCCATCGTTGTCAAATCTTGCACGAATCTATTCATTTTTTTCTGGATAGAGAGGACAAGCATACTGAAACAAAGGGTGATTATGGGTTGAACTTACAGGGGAATTAGACTACCAACTGAAAAGGTGGGGGGATTGACAAATTAAACTGTGAACACATGTATGACAAATGAACAATCACTATAGAGTCAGAAATACGTAGCATGCATCTGGGTCCTTGGATCTTGATTTCCATCATGAGATCTGCACTTTTGAGAGACTTTTGAAGTTATAATTTTGGTTGATTTTCTCAAGAGGTATTCTTGTCTCAACTATTGTAGGTCTTGAAGAGGACTTGGTATTTATGGATATGGTTTACTATGGAGTGGATTTTGCCGCGTGAAAGGGTATTTGAGGCAACTCTCCCGTACCATTCTTCTTCCAGACCTCTTTCTGGCTTTCTCATGTGCCATGAGAGAGTGAGTAGGCATTCTGTGGCATCCTTTTAGAAAGAGTCAGTGGTCTGGTGTGGTAATCGTCATCTATCCACGGTAGAAACTAGGTTTCTGTACTATAGGTAATAATGTTCAAAGCTTGATTGTTCCAAAAGTGAATGAGAATCAAATCCTATTTTTGGTGCGGTATGACATGTGGAAAGAGGGACTGTTCTGATGTCGTAATCATCATCTGACCTCGGTTGAAACTAATCTTCTGAGCTTTAGATAGTAATATTCAAAATTTGATTGTGTCAAAATTAGATGAGGAACAAACGTCCTCTTACTGTTGTGGCATGACATTTGGAATTAGGTACGTCGCTTGTCTCGAAATCACCCTCTGACCCTACCGCTAAATGACAAACGTCCGTCTAAAACATCTCCAGCATTGTTCTTAAACGAAATGACAGCATAACTAAACTGAAAATCGTATATCCTGGAGAAGGGATTAAATCTCCATTATTTTCTACTATTGATAGGACATAAGATAACGATGCGACAAGGATAATATTTTCTCGCCAATCATCGCGCCAATACTCCCTAAACAGACGCCATTTTATGGATAGCGGAAAAATGATATTTTGGTTGGAAGTCAAGCAATATACATTTTATAAGACAGCAATAGAGATGTTGAGAATTGTTGCATCTCTCGAGATATCGTTTAAAGAAAACTACATTGTAATTTATCCATTACAGAGGAAGATTCTAAGATAATGCGACAAACTTAAAGTGGTGGCTCATCGTAATAAAACGTATTCTTTGTATATAAATGCAAAATAAAAATAATAAATTTTAAGGCACGAACTCAATAAAAAAATTGAATTGGTGGAAAAAAATTATTTACAAAATTAATGCAAAATGCTTTTGGTAGCAATACAGTATTCACAATAAACGTTCAAAATTACCATCACTATCAATAATAACTACAGTTATGACCTGCTGGTCCGGAAATACTTGGATTTGAATTTTGAAAGGCGAAAGAAGAGTCATAGTGGATCAGTTCGACGACCACCCTTTTGCCAGATATATCCAGCTTTGATTTCTTTTCATGGAGGAATCTAAAGCGCATTAGTTACAAACAGTATACATTATTCCAGTTGACTCTATAGAGAACCTCATTCCATGAGTATTCATTGCATGAAATTATCGAAAGTTACATTTTTGTTTTGGACTAACATGTGCCTGCACTTTTTCGCCAATCTCCTCCGCGTTGTTATCAAACTCGTATTACTATTGTTGGTCATAAGTTTGAATATTTATCGTAAATATTGTGCTTTGATTTTGTAAATAAGCACAATTTTCCTTTCATGTGATTTTTTGCCCTCCAGCTTTAACAAGTCACTTTAGACTCTACTATCCTTACAAAAAGTGCTTTCTTTAATACACTCAACCACCTCTTCAAGTTCGCCCCATGACATGATATTTCTATATCGTAATTAACGGGGCATTAAGATCTTCCTAACCCTAATAGAATGTTTATGCTACGATATTTTATGATATTTAACACTATTTAAAATATTTTATAATATTGTTGGATATTAAATGATATAAAATATCGCGTAATATTGTATAATATTAGTTAATATAATGTCTACTTGGCAACTAAAATTATCAGATTTGTATTTAATATCTATATATTAAATATTAAATAATGATATGTATAGACTATATATTAAATCATACAATAGAATATAATATCGTGCAATATTGGAAAACATTAGTCAACAGGGTGTGTCTTAATTCTGTAATCAGATTTAAATTAAATCGTTTTATATTATAATTAGATTATGATATAAATTAAATACTAAATAATGATACATAAGATTATGATATATATTTACTATATATTAAATCATACAATATAATATCGCTCAATATTGTATAATATTAGTCAACTGAATATGCTACTTTGTAACTAATATTCTGTAATGAGATCTGAATTTAATCGTTATATATTATAAATAAGTTATGATATATATTAAATATTAAATTATGATACATAAGATAATGACATGTATTGATTATATATTAAATCATACAATATCGCGTAATATTGCATAATATTAGTCAACTGAAAATGATACTTTGTAACTCGAATTCTGTAAACAGATCTGAATTGAATAGCTATTTTTTATAAATAGATTATGATAGATATTAAATATTAAACTATTATATAAAAGATTATTATATATAGGCTACATATTAAATGCTATAATATAGTATAGCATAATATTGTGTAATATTTGTCAACTGTATATGCTAATTTGCAACTAAAATTCTGTAATCAGATCTGAATTGATCCACTATATATTATAAATAGATACAATACTATAGTAAATCATATTTCTATTTTTAAAAAGCTATTTCTATTTCAGTATAAACTGTCAATAATCACATAAAGTTAGCCATATTCTACCAATCTGTTTTTCGAAAAAATTGCTCCATTAGATCTCATAAACAACCAGATGCTTTACTATTTCGTCCATTCACTATTTTTTTCCAGAGACGCTGTCGTTTGAAAATAAAAGGAAATAGGATTTATTTTTTAGATTATTGAATTTCAAATAAAAGCTGTTTCGAGATGAGACTCTTTCAGATATTTGTAAAGGAAAATCAATCTGATGATGTGATTCTGTCTATATTTCGATGTATTTTAAGATTATGAAATCAATATACGTAGTTTTATAAAAGGACCTTCATCTTTTTTAGAATAAATGGTCAGATGAAAATATGATCTAGATTCTTTTTCAATAACAAGAAATGTGATTTGTTCTGTTTTGTCCACAAGATTCTGCGCTTTTTTATATTTGTCTTTCCATATGGTAATGCGAATATTTCACAATATTTCACTCTAAATCTAAGGTATTTTTGTTGTTGTTGTTGTATGGTAGCGTAATAACAACTCGTCAAAGAGAAATGAAATGTATTTCTAAGGACAATACATGCACTCTTAATTATCTTAAGTTAAAAATATAATTTTATCCATTTATAACTTGCTTCCTGTAGTTATTAATGGATATAAAATCAGTGCTAGGTTATCGGATATTATTTTTTATTATTTTTAAAATAAAAATTATACCGTATTAGAACTAATTACAAGATGGTTTTAAATATTTAATTGGGCATTAGATTTTTATGAGATTACCAAAGCATAATCACAGAATGACACTTTTTAATTTCTGCTGTAAATTAATGCAAAGCTTGTTTTTATTATCTATAAAGCAGTTGCTTTGTTATTATTGTATATTCATAGGTTGATTAAATCCTAGTCACTTACAGATGCTTATGAACAATTGATGTATGTTTTCAAAAAATTCTTTGTTTGTCAATTTATAACTCATACCGAGGGGGGGGGATGTACCTGGAATCGAGATGAAAAATTTTCTGTCTCTTTGTCCTCGCTATTCAGGTGGATATACAAATGATGTGGGGTTGGCTACCCTCTACAGATGACGGCACGTGCCTTCTATAGGATGGATTGCAAAAGGCCAGTGGTGGTATTTAGGACTCAACCTTAGTTCTCATCAATTATGTTGTGGAAGTTCTGCTACTCTAACTTTTCCGTGTGCTTCAGAGAAGGTCGTGATTATCCATGAAGCATAAGCTATCAAATAATCATATTCTAATCACAAAGCGATATTAATTTATAAAAGGCATATATTCCCATCAAACCTTAGTTGCTTAAGTATAAATGCAGTCTTTGATAGTATTAGTTTTTCATCTATTGATAAAAAATTTTACATTAGTCGTTATTATTATTCATATTTCCATCAATCCTGTTTTTGTCTATGTATAAAGCATCTTTTTTTCTGTTCATCGGGTCTTCATCAAATGACAAAATCCTAATCACAAAACGAAGCTTATTAACATTCGGTGTGCATTTCCGGAGCAATAACCAAGTGCTTTAAATAAAGACATTTATCTTTCCCGTTGCTCTGCCAACCGGAAGCCATCCTGACAAGAAGTTCAAAGACATCTCATCTCCTCTCTGCCGAACGGATTGGTCATCGGTAGATTTAGTAATGACCCCGTTTAGAGCGGGTGAAAGGTTGGAACTTTAAGAAGATGCGTTTAAAATAATCTATTTTGGCGAAATGTTTCCAATTTTTAACTGATGAGTGTTTGGAGAATTCTAAAATTATGGGTAGGTTAATCTTTTATCTGATTTGTTTTTCATAAATTGTATGGCTTTGTTAAGATTTAATTGCAGTAGAATAATAGTTTTAAAATTATTCTTTTATTTTTATTTGTGGTAATTAAAAAATATTCAAACAAATGATTACTTTTAGTGCAAATGAATTTTTATTTTGACGAAAATAAATTTTTTCCCCATGATTAAAAATTATGATAAAAAATGATTTTACTTAGTTTTGCTTGCAAATTCTATTTTCAGAATATAAAAAGATGAAATAATTAATTTTATCACTTAGCACAAATTATTTTTTAAACTTTGTCAACGAATTTCAAATTATTTTTCATAAATTTTACGCCTTTATTTGGCTTTATTGGAAATAGAATAAAAATGTTTTTAAATTATTCTTTAATTTAAAAAATTCTTTTGTAATTATTGAAAAAGATATTCACTCAAACGATCATTTTTAATGCAATCGAATTTTTATTTGATAAAAACAAAATCTTTTTTCCCATAATTTTTAAGTTCTATTTTTCACATATAAAAATGAAATAATATATTTTTTCACTTAACACAAATAATTTTTTAACTTTGTCAGCAATTTTTAAATATTTGTCAACGAATAGGATTCTCTTTATTACGCTTTAATTATTTACTTGCTTCCAAAAATATAAAACCTTTATTTTATGCGAACGATATTTTTATTCAAGAAAATTTATTATGAAGAAATATTTTTTGGGGGGATTTTAAAAGAATATACGTGTTTATTTATTTTCAGTGGTATGTCAGAACATTTAAAAAATTTTATTTGTGCTTCTAAAATTTTGTTTTTTTCCGATAAGTTTTTAATAGTATTTAAACTTTGTCCTAAACTTCTTTGGCTGTTTATTGTTTTTTTAATTTTATGATGTTTCGATGAAGAAAGAGGAAATAAAATAATGAATTCGCTTTTATAACACAATACTTATGAAGCGTAGTTCGAATAGTAATTTATTATTATAAATTGTTGCCATTAAAATAATATCAAAGATAAAAATAGAATAATATAAATAAAATATATTATTCTATTTTTATAATATAAAATTGAATTTTATAATATATAATATGTAATTAATATAATTTCACAAACGAAATATTTGAAATTTATGAATGACAAATATTTTATGCGTTTGAAGTTTCAAAAGAAATGAATATAGTAAACTAATTATTTTCAATAGACATATAAAATTAGCTAATTTGTATTTGTTTTCCTTATTTTTAAATCAACAATTGTTTTTGAGTTCTTATTTTTTGCGGCATTAATCAATGATAATGTCTTGGAAAAAAATAGGGAGGTTTATTTGCTTTTATAAACAAAAAATTATCTTTTTATTTACTATCCAACCAAAGTCTCGTTGACTTTTTATATTTTGTATTCTTTAAAGTAGGCAAATATTGTTTTCAATGTTATATTCTCTTATTTTTTCATCATTAATTCAGTCGTTTATATTTAAATATTTAATTGGTTTTGCTTTCTGTTTTTTTTAACAAGGGTAATTATATTTATGCTTTTACAATAAATGTATATTATTACAGTTAATTTATCGTTATTTATTGCTGTCAATTATTACAAGTAATTTATTGCACTATTCTTAAAATTATTGTGAATATTTCTGGCTCATTTTAATTGTAACATCATTAAAAAATATAGAACACATATATTTAAATTTTTTTTTGTTTTCAAATTATAAATTTTTGATTCAAATTTTATTGCGATCTAATCTTTAAAAATTTTCATACTATGATTGCATATTTGAAGAAAGCATTAAATTAATTTTAATTAAACATTTAATTCGCTTTGAAATTTTTTCGGTCAACTTTTTTTTTCGTATTTGTTCTCAAATAACTCTTGATTTAACTTTCACAAGTCGTTCTTTAAAAAGTATAAATAAAGTCTGAAAGGAACACTTTTAAAATGCAGGTAGGGTATTTTTCATTCCATTCTAGGACATGAAAGTAGAAAACGATTTCCTTGTATCATTAACTGTAACAAATGATGCCTTTGAATCCTTAATGATACAATGATTCTTTATATTTGAATCGCGCTTTTTCTTTCCATTGAATACAGGTTTCTGCTCCAATGAAAAATAAGTTGTTCTAGTGATTTTTATGCAAATAAATCTAAGCATTTGAATAGAATGTTTTGGAAGTTAGAGCGTCTGTTCAAATATTGTTAAGGATTATTCGGGAATAGTTCTCTTTATTCCTATTTTATTCAAATAAGATAAATATTATGGTACAATTTCTACTTACTCGCTTTTGTGCAGAAAATATGAAAAAGATATTGATTATTTTTTTTTCTTCAGAATAAAAGTAGGATTTAAAAGATTTACTTCACGAATAATTAAGCACGCTTAATGAAAAACCTTTGAAATTTTATTTCTAAAATACATTTTCTGTTTAATAATTCTTCTATTTAATATTTATTGTAATTAATAAATTAATATTTCAAATTAGGATACATTGAAATGTTTTGAGGATTAAGCATGCAATAATAAAGTATTATAACTTCAGTTTTAAATGCTATTATGAATTTAAAAAAACATAAAAAAATAAATCTTTTTAAGTAGTATGAAATCATTTTTAAAATTTGAGGTAAAAAATCTTAATTTTATATTTTATCATATACTTTATCAATTCAGTATTCTTCCATCAACACATTTTGCAATGTTTAAACAGAATAATTTTAAATAAAGATCGAATAGTCATTATATTAACATTAATTAATGGATATTATATCAGAATAGACAGTTAATGATGGAAAATTCTTTTAAATAGCAGTAATTCTTTAATGAAAAATTTGAACATCCGTAGAACAACATTTAAAAACAGTTTGTGATTTCCACAAATTATTATAGTGTAACGCACTCTTTTATTTGGATTATTTATTTGAATTTCTGTGCGTAGCATGTTACAATTTTCTCGAATTTTATATGCTCTAATAAATAAGCCGAAATTAAAGTATTTGAAAAAAAAACATTTCTTTTAATCTAATAGATGAAACCGGTGAATTCACAAAATTCACAAAAAAAGAAAGATTGATTTAGCATGAAATATTAAATGATGATTTTACTACCGCTTTAAAATTTCATAATAAGCTAATTTTTGTTTAGTTTTTTGATGCTCTTAGTTGGAATTTGTTACAAAGTAATCTATATAAGATTGATCTGGAGACGGAAACGATGTGTTTAATTTAGAATATCAGTTTTTCAGTTTTAGCGATCTAAAAATAGAATAAGTTAACGGATGTAGATATTTTTAATTGATGAAAAATGTCTTTTAGTAACAGATAACAATAAATTAATTGATAATTAATAAATAAAGCACCAAAATATTTTATGAACATTTTTATATATCATGAATATTTTTAATAAAAAATCATAAATTGATATTTTAGAGTTTTATATTGCCTCTATTTGACAATTTATCTTCTATTTTGACAATTTATGACATTAATATTTTTTAAATTAATTTCTTTCTTATTTAGCATCGCTTGTATTTCTTTTTTTACCTTCTTATACCTATCTTTACCTTCGTTTTCCACGTTTATTTCATTTTTTAATGCAACGGACATTTTTTTTCATTATTTATTTTCGACTTTATCTATGATGTATTATATTATCTTTTATCAACTTTCTTCCCTTTTTTTTTGCATGTCTTCATTTTTATTCAGCATAAATTTTTCTCATTTCAATGCCGCATCTTTTACATTACTTTTTTTTTCTATCAAGCAACGACTTCTGTATTATTTCTACTTTTTCTTACACATTAATGATCGTTTGAATTTTATTAGTCTATATTTTTTTTTGCATTTCTTTATTTTCATTCATCATGCTTTTGTTTTACTTTTTTTTCATCATTCCTTCATTATCTTTTGTATTATTTCTCTACTTTTTCCAGCTTTATCCATCAATTTTTATATTACTTTTTTCATCTTCTTTCATCGTGTTTGGTTTTACTTTTTTCCATCTTCATTCATTTTCATTCATCGTGCTTTTGTTTTACTTTTTAAAAATCCTTCCTTCATTTTCTTTTGCATTATTTATCTACCTTTCCCAGCTTTGTCCATCATTTTGTTTGCTTCATTCATTATCTTTTGCATTATTTCTCCACTTTTCCCAGCTTTATCCATCAGTTTTTATATTGCTTTTTTCATCTTCTTTCATCGTGTTTAGTTTTACTTCGTCGTGTTTGGTTTTACTTTTTTTTCCTTTTTCATTTATTATTTCTTCATCTTTCCCAAATTTATCCATAGGTTTTTGTATTACTTTTTTATCTTCTTTCATCATGCTTTGTTTTACTTTTTCTATCTTCATTCATTATTTTTTTTAATTATTCCTCCATCTTTCCCAGCTTTATCCATTAGTTTATTGCATTACTTTTTCCGTCTTCATTCATTATGTTTTGTAGCGTTTTTTCCATATACATCTATTATCAATTGCATTATTTCTTCGTTATTTTTTTCCATCTTCATCCATTTTTTTGTATTACTCTTTTTCTTTATTCGTTGATGATGATGTCGTGTCCGCTTTACCGCGGAAAGAGGGGTGCAGTAGCTTCTGAGGGTATGAACCCCTGAGCACCCGAGGGCAGAAGTCTGAATTCTAGCTCATATGAAGATGAAACACACACACATACGCTTGCACAGCCCTTTTTTACAGGGGGGCACATTCACACGTCTCACAGATAGCACACAGAAGAACAACCATGCCCGAACCGGGACTCGAACTCGGGACCTCCAGAACACAAGGCAGATGCGCTACCTCTGTGCCAGCAAGCCGGTTCTTTATTCGTTATTTTGCTTTATGACATCTTTTTCATCTTCATTTCTCATCTTTAATATTATTTCTTCTTCTTTATATATATTTTTGTATAACATATGTAAATGTATTCTTTATATATATTTTTTTGACCTTTATTATTTTTTCCTAACCAATTTATTAATATCGATCCCTTTTAATCATTAAATACAACATATTCATTAAAGTTGTTTATCCGAAGTAACCATTTTTGTATTGATGGTTTAACTTCCCTAGTATTGATTGATTAGTCTTTCTTGAAAGAGTGGTTATTATTAGATTAAAGTAAATAAATTTACCAATCTTTCGGGAAAAACATGCTTTCACTATTCTTTAACAGTAATGACATCTAGAATATCCTTCTTCTGAGAAAAGGAGCCCTTTTCCCAAAATTTACTCGTTTTGGTCAGTGGTTTCTTAGAAGAGAAGTATTTTGGTCATTGAGTCTATCCATTCGTTTTGTTTGTCCATAATTTTCAGGTTTATTGTGGATGTTTAAAAAAACCCAAGAAACACTGGAGTTGTTAGTTGGAAAATTTTGGTCAACTTTGGCTAGACTATTTTCTATCTTCTTATACTATTTCTTGCTGTGTCCTTATTTCGTCTGCTATTTATTTATTTGTCTTAACGCAAGTGTTGTTTTAGCTCTACTGTCTTATGATGAAAAAAATAGCAGCTTATTGGATAAAAAAAGTTAATAATTGGATACTAAATGAAAAAAAAAAACAACAATCTTAAAACATTTCACAAAAACGTATAAAAAGAAAATAAATTTAGGGAACAAGTTGATATTAAAAATTTATTATTGAACTATGCTCTGATCTTAAAATTTAACGATATAGTAATAGTTTATTATCTTTTGTGAATTGATTATTACAGAAGTTGCTTAGCTAAGTAATTAGGATTTTCCTCCCCAACTTTTAATAACTTTGTAGTTAATTTTATGACTCATTTTATTTCTTGGTTCTCTGTGTGATAGTTAGATTTCTTAATAGAAGAAAAGACAAGAACTTGTTGAGACCATAATAAAATTTGTAATTTAATGACTAAATTAAGAAAAAAAATAGTTCCTCCCTTATAATCCCCGTTTTCAAAAGCTGTTTTGAAATTTTACTCATTTTTTGTCTGGAGATTAAATATATAAAATTCAAAGCTGTCTGCGTATTTATTAATTAACACCAGAAAGTTACCAAATTCTTTTCATGTTAGTATCTTCAGATGTAAGTTCATTAAAGCGAAATCTTTTGAAATTATTAATATTGTTCAGAATTTCATCAATTTGTGATGTAACCTGATCGAAAGCATAAACAATAACGGGATTTTAGACACTATTTTTTTATTATGATGGTATTTTAACTTGAAATTCTGGTAAGGATAGTCTCAAGATGAGTTTTGTTTTACAAAGTGGGAAATAATTAATATTTAAGAAAACATGGGATTTCATTAGACGTTGAACGCATTGTTTGGTCATTTGGGCGTTAATTATTATAAGACAATTGTTTCAAACCTAAGGTATAATTAGCCATTGCAATACATGAAAATATTAACTTCGGATTATATAAAATATAAAACTCAAAAAATTCCAGAATTTTGTATTCCCTTTCTTTAATAGTGGAAACTCACTCCCAGGAAGCACTTCAGAAATAAGAATGGCAAGTGTGGAGGATGGGTGGGACCAAAGACCGAGCTCACAATGCTAGGGTTTCTAGCTGGGTAATATGGCAACTAGACAACAGTTACACACGTGACCATTCTGGGTTATAAGTCTTATGAGGCTTCCACCACATACTCTCCCACCAGTGAGTCGGTGATGAGACGAACTATACAGTTGCGCCAAGCGTATATAAGTTGTTGGTGGAGATGTTGGCTGCTGATTTCTTGCACCTGATAACTTTTGCTGACAGTAGAGGGCGCCACAACAGCTGCGCGAATGTTGCTTATTCAAGGGCGTGGGGTACCATTGTGGGTAAATGTTTGGGGCCAAAGAGTGATAGGACCGAACTCACAACGTTAGGGCTTTTAGGGGAGTAGCATATCCACTTGGCAAAAGAAACGTCGGTGTCCAGTGGATGTTATATGGTTTATGAAGCTTCCACACAGAAGTATGGTGGTTGTTACTTTTCACCTTATTGGGTAACAAAATAGTGATGGTCAGCTACCGCCTATCATTGAATGACATTCTTCCCATCGGAGGGGTTGTACCTTGGCCGCTGATGGTTCTTAAGGTATATTTCCCGCCGTGTTTGCTTTCTCGGTGGTCTAGAGCAGTGGTCGGCAAAGTACAGCTGTAATTTCGACTTAATAAATATATATTAAGTATGAAATTTAGTTTTATTTAGTGCACTACTTATTTAGTGTAATATAGGTTTGCTAAACAAGCAGAATTTGGCTCCCAATTTTTATTAAAATTGTTGTAACGTTCATATTTGTCTCTTTGGCTAATAAGTTTGCCGATCGCTGGTCTAGTCAATCAGCTTTCATCCGAATGCTCTTATAAGACGGAGCAGAGTAGCCAGTGTGGCTATACGGAAGTTCACAAACATTGCAATTGCATACACTCTGAATACAAATATTGTAATAAATCTGAATTAAAGACTCGAAATTATATGTCTTTATATAAAATTAATTTTATAAATCCCATCCTTATTAATCACACCTAATTATCTTAATACCGCAATAATTATCTCAATCCAATTGCCTTCCACTTGACTCTTTAATTATCAGATGAATAATCAGGAATTTACTTAATAAGATAATGAGAAATAATTTCTATAAACTCTTTATTAGTTTTAGAACTGAAATGCTATTATGAAAATTAAAAGAACGAAATACAGAAACCAAAAGTATCACTATCAATGTCATGAAATCAACTTCAATTCTCTCTCTCTCTTAAAATTACATAATTAAAAACCCTCAGGCCTAGATAATTATACTTAATCCCATTATTAAAATTATTATTCAAAAAGTTTTGCGTCAAAAGGTGGTTGTATAGGTAAATATGGTATCAGTCAAAATGAAAAGCCTAATTAAAATATATTGGAATAATAATAATAATAAGCCGGCTTTCTGGCACAGAGGTAGTGCGTCTTCCGCGTATTATGGAAGCCCCGGGTTCGGGCATTGCTGTTCCTCTCTGTGTTATCTGTGAGATGTGTGACTGTATCCCCCTCCCTGTAAGAAGGGGCTGGGCAAGCAAGTGTGGTGAGTGTGTAACTAATTCTTACTCTTGGCGCTAGTTGGCGCAACTTCGTAAACAAGAGACGCTCCTTTCGGCTTAAATCTGCTCCTGTATCAGAGGGGGGATTGTCCATAGGCAAGTGCCATAAGTAACAACAACACACATATAATAATAAATAAACAAATCATAATATTAATGAATTAAAAATATATATTATTAATGAATAAAAAATATAAAAATTGAGGTAGATATGGAGTCAGTCAAAAAAAGTCTAATCAAAATATAATGGAATAAAAATAATAATAATTAATAAAAATAGTAATAAATATTGGAAAATAAAAATAATAAATAATGAAACATAATATAATATATAATAATTAATAATAATATAATAATAATATAATTATAAATAATTAATAATAATATTATAATAAATAATTAATAATAATATAATAATAAAGAATTTTTGGTGGCTTTTTCCTCAATAACTATTGCTTTTGCTTTCGTTTATATTATCCATTTCCGTTTCCATGGTGAGAGAATTCTACTGCAGATATGCTACAGAAAGAAACTCACTGGTAAATTAATCAAAGCATCACTCTGACAGAAGTTTTGTGTAGAATGTTGAGAAGAGTTAGAGCAGATTAGATTGTTCCTACTCATGTTTTACGCTTTCAAAACGTTTTAGATAAAGAGATTTTAAGATCATTCTTAATATGGAAAGAGTTAATTCTTTCTTTCTCTTCTGTATATAGGAAAGAAATTTTATCCAAAAGCAGATATTTTAGTTTAGATCGAAGGTTCTTTCTTCGCCTTTAAATGTCAACCTTATTTCAAAAACTTCTTACGCATAAAGTTATAATATGATTAACTGTTCAAAATGACTCACAAGAATAAAGAGATTTCTGCATGCATTAAAAAGAAAATTTCTTTTATTATCATGTCATAACTTGATGTTATTTTGGGAATGAGGCTTATGGTGTCAACAAAAATCCGTGCACAAAAAATAAAATTAAAATTTTATTATCTGCACGAACATCTGAAAAAATTAGCTTCTAATAACGTGATGCCATCGCATTTACAAAAGCTCTGAAAAATAGGTTAATCACTACCACAAATAAAACTTAGAAAAATGCCATTTTAAGCACGTGGTTATAGGATATGATATAAATCGGAAATATATTTTTTAAAGCAATAAAGTCGAGACAAAGTTTGGATCGTTTGCAGTACTAAAGTGACTCATTCAATGAAACAACTAAAATTAATAAAAATATAGTTTAACTTGCATTGTTGGTTATTATATATCATGAGTTGTCGAAAACGAGTGAACCATCACAGGACATCGGTAATAAGTATAAATTATACTTGGAACTGAATATTGGAGGAGAAATGGCAACAGTATCTAGAGTGATTCGAAAATGTTTTCCTCCAACTTGTAATTGCCGAGTTACATAAAGATATAATTGAAAACACTAAAATGGGAGGTGTTATTTCATTCTTCGTATTCTCCAGACGTTGCTCCTTCAAACTACTGTTCAATCGATGGCACAGAGTCTCAGCAATCATCATTTTTATCATTATGATGTATTTTAGAAATAAATCAATTCCTGAGTCACCTCAAAGTATGTATCATTTATCCAGGATGGTATCGAACTGGTGTTTAAAAGGGGAAGGAGTTAGTAGTAGCTAACGACTCATTATTAAGCTGAAGTAATTTTAATAATAGCTATGAATGCTCATGATTCGATAATTCTCTTTTAAAGAATACAGTATCAAATTTAAGATAAAAAAATATCGACAACAAAATTTTATAGGTATAATATTATTTTTATTAATAATTATCTAGCGAAATTATTTTTTCGTTATTAATGAAAGTATTTGTATTTTACAGATCCTAGTGCATCCGTGCGTTGATGCAAATGTCCTTTGGATATGTTGGTTTACCCTCTGGTGCTACTCTGTCTGCTCCATCAACACTGCTTTGCCGCTTTTCTGCAAGGTGAGACTCTCACGGCATCTCTTTTCTTTGAAAGGGGGGGATGAGTCAATTAAAAATGTGGTTAGATTTACACAAATATTTACATGCTTTTGGCTGCCTTGTCGATAGCCATAAACCCTTTCAATATTAATGGGAAAGTTTTTTTAATGTTCTTGTAAGTTGTAAAACAATAAGGTAGAAGGCTGGACTAGATGATAGGTTAAAACTTCTTTGCCATTGTGAAGGATATCAATTAGCAGTAGAGAGATACTTTCAGTATATTATGAATGCATACAATATCCAATTTTAAGAAGTCATTTTTCATAATTGATTAACTATTCATTAGGTCCCAAGTTGAGTTAAAGTTGATAATTTTAATCACAATTATCTCCTTTAGTTTTATAGATATATCCCTGAAACTTTTCATGTGTTTTCGTTATGTTATTGCCTACATTTTTTTAACTAAGGAAGTTTTGTTCGATCTCTTTAATTTTTTAAAGTTATTCTCGATACCAGCGTCTTGCCATAGAGGTAGCGCGTCTTCCCAATGAAATGGGTGTTCCGGATTCGAATCCCAATTTGGGCTTGATTGTTCTTCTGTGTATCAATGCCCCCATCCGTTATATAAAAAGAGGTTGTGGAAATGATTGTGGTGATTGTGTAGATAAGTCGTATTCTTGGCCCTAGTTGGCGTTGCTTCAAAAATAAGAGCCGCTCCTTTCGGTTTAAAACTTGTTGATGACTCGGCGAAGCCTGTCCATTGCACTTGCCACTAATAATAACAATAACAACACTAATAATAAGAATTTTATAAAGAATTCTCTTGTAATTTTTTCAATATAAAACATCCTCTTTGAATTAAATTAAACCAGGCCGTTTTAATTATCAGTGACGTGTAATATTTGCATCAGACCTTTAAAAAATCAATTTAAATGTAATAACTAAAAAAATGTTTCATTGAATCTATTCTCGCTAAAATGAGCCTTCCAAACGTAGCAAATTCTTTGGATTTATACTGAAGCGCCAAAAGATACTTTCTTGGGGAATTTAGAATGCCGCAATTTTGGCAATTTCGTTGATCCTCCCTCGATTCCGGGCTTTAATGAATCCATAAACTGTGATTACTTACCGAAAGTAAAACAGCGATGCGCTTTTTAAAGCGAAGCGCCTCAGTGTTTATATTGGTAAAATGCCATCAAACGCTCTCCGCTGTTTGCTTTAAAACTAAAAGGAACTTCAAAGGCTGTGCATTCCTTCACGAAATTAATTAATTTTGGTTAACTTCGAATGATTTATTTAAGACGTTTCGTCAGAAATCTTGTTTGTTTTAGAAGTTCGAACTTCATATTTAGTTTAAAATCAGCGATATGACAAGATTGAGTTTGGAAATTATTTGAAAACGTTAAGATAAATTGAATAAATCTTTTTTTAAAAAAAATTGATGATTTGAAATTTTAATATATTTGATCTGGAAAGGTAAATAGAAGTTTTTGATCATTCACTGTAGCATTTGCTTTTCTTTTATGTATTTTTAATATTATATTAAAGGTATTTGTCAGTTTACTGAAAATGCTGCTTCACTTATTCCGAGTTATTTAGGCTGAAAAATTATCACGAGAAGCTGACTGATTTCGATAATATTTGTTATTTTCTTAAAACATTCACCATTCGATATTTATTTGTTCTAGCAAAGGTTATCAAGTTACAAAACTAGATTTGGAAATTGGTTGTGATAATATTTAAAAATTTAAAAAAAAGTTTATTCATTTATTTTATTTTTTTCATAAAAAATTATCGCGTTGCACAATTTTTTTAAACAAATCATTTTCAATTTTAATGCATTTACTCAACATTGCTCATTTCTTGCTTTTTAGCGAAAGACAGATAAGAAAACTTTATTATTGAAAATAATCTGTAAATTATTCATATTTTAGCTTAAAACACAAATGCAATAAATACATTTAAAATATTCTTTTCTGCTGAAGCATTTTAACAGAAAACTTTCTTTCTTTTAGGAATGTATCCCCTTTATTAATCAATAACAATTTAAATTTGACTGAAAGAAATACAGAGGGCATACCATTAAAGTAAAAAATTGTATATGGTAAAATATTGTGAAATATACAAATTATCCAAATAAATGTTAATTTAAAAAGGGGGGGGAGAAAGACTGCATTCAAGGGAAATTCCCTGCTATAATAATACTACTCTAATGGAATATCAAAAAAAAAACATAAAATTTTATAAAATATATTTAAAAACTTCTTTTAGTTAAAAAAATTAATAATAAATTTTGTAGCTGAAGGGTTTTTCTCATTTAAAATGTATAGACAAAATGACTTTCCTTGGTTTGCCTAGGTAATGTAAAAGATCAACCTCCTTATGTTAAATATATGCCTCCAAAATATAAAATTAATTACTAGTTTTCTTAAATATTTCTTTTAATTGTTAGTTTATTGAATTAATCTTTGTTAATTTCTTACTAATTACCATCAATACATGTTATTTAAAGTAAATAATATTTAAAAACTTTATCTTCACATTTGTAAAAATTACAATATATTCTGAAACTTAAAAAATATTGTAGAACTTTATTTTTTTTTATTTAAGTCACATTTTTTAAAAGACATTTCATATGAATACAATTGGAAAAGGAAATATTAGTTATTTATTTTCATTTATTAAAATACTATCTTTTACCCCCGACATCGTTCGCGTGGAAATTTTGACGTGTATATGTGAGAACTGAGGTCTGAACACAAAGTAAAATGTTGTCAAACCGTTTCATTAGGGTTCTATTCAAAACAATTTTCGTTAGCATAATAGTTTGTCGCTAAATTTTAGCGAAATGGCCGAATGTCGCTCGAACGACAGCAATAGTATTTCCAATCGTAACCTCATTAGCGAGGGGAAAAAGCCTGAAATCTTACTCATTTGGCAATGGGTAAATGAAGATTATTGGCGAGAAAGTTAGTTATTAATTAATAAAGAAATTAACCACTCAATTAACCGGAATAAATTGTAGACTATGTTCTATTCTAGATTATAATCTATCTTTGTGATAAATTTCATTCAATTTTGCTCAATTGTTCTGGCAGGATTGAGTAACATCATCAATCCATCCAAACTTTCACATTTATAATGATAATATACATTGTATCACACTCCTACTTTGTGAGTTACTGTTCAAACGAATGTGGAAGATAAGATTTATTTGCATTGTATAAAATGTTTCAGCATGTATAAAAGCAATTTAATCTATTCTAAGGAATCGTTTTCATTAGGCGCTATAATTTTAAAAAAAATCAGAATAAAATAATACAAAAATACATAAAATAAACTGAAGAAAATGAATAACAAGAATTTTGGATGAAATTTCAAAAACAATGAAATGAGATAGTTTCAGTATTTTTTTATTTAAATTTTTTTTATCAATCAGATCATGATGAGGATAAAATGGGGATGAGGTTTTGGGCGTCAGATAAAATCCGTAGGCGAAAAATAAAAATTTTATTCTCTGCACGAGCATCTAAAAAAATCAGCTTTTAATAAAGCTTTGCCATCTCATTTACAAAAGCTCTGATGTTTTAAAAAATAAGTTAATGATTGCCGCAAATAAAACCTAGAAAAATATAATTTTCATCATATCATTATATGAAATGAAATAAATAGGAAATGGGATATTTTTTTAAACAATAAATGCGAGACAAAGTTTTTTGGATCGTTTGCAATACCAAAATGACTCGTTCAATAAAACAACTAAAAGGAATAAAAATATAATTTAACTTGCACGAGCACGTGGTATTTTGCCGTTCAAGAAATGATGTTCTGACATGATACATTGAAATATCCATAGCAGATTTCATTTTAATCTTTTTATTTTATACTAGCATTAAAAAAAACTGATTTTTTTCATCTGGAAATTACCAATGAAAAAGAGGTGAAGCAACTATAAAACAGATATCAGTTCCGATACTTCTCACTGAATACCTCAGCTGTTTTGTAACGTTCAATTTATTTATTTCCCTTTTCAGTCGAGTCCTCGTCCAGCGTGCAAGACATCGAGCCCCGCTGCCCTCCCGGTCAGTTCCCGTGCAACAACAGTGACACGTGCGTGGAGCAGAGGAAGAACTGCGACGGTCACAACGACTGCGAGGACGGATCCGACGAGATGGGATGCGGTCAGTTCACTCGCCTCTCCGTTTCTCGAAAAAAAGAGACTTTAATTTAATTGATAATTTAATTTATTCGTTATTTATTATAAAAAACTATAAATCAAATTTAATTTTTAATTCCAATAATTATTTATAAGTTTAAGATATGAACTCTAAATAAGAGATTAAATGCAACAAATGATACTTCGAAGTGAGGCAACAAGAAAATATCGGTTGTGCTGCCATCTATTATCAGTGAGACGAGCTATTTGAATTTTAAGGGTAGATATAGATAAATCGAATATATTCATGTGAAGCAACATTTCGCCCATTCTTTTTTAAATATATATATAATATTGTTATAAAATATCCAATGATTATGTATTATTTAACTTTGATATGTATCTGCATTAATAAAATAAATAAATTAAGAAAGAAAACTAGTGATATATTGATGCTTAAAGAAATTCAGTACTTTTCATTAATAATAAATTTATAAAATAATAATAAAACCACAATATTTATAAACATTATTATAAAGAATTATAAAGTAATAATATTAAAATATACTTTTATAAACACGTAGAATTAAATATATTATACATTCTTAATAAAATAATAACTGTAATGATACAAAAATGTTCGAAAATACCATTTGTAATACAAGTTTCTTCATCTTTTAAAGAAAAAAAACAATAAAATATATTAATAAACAGAAATATAAATAAATAGAATAGAGTAATAAATGGATAAAATAAACTAAGTATTAAAAAAAAATAAAAACTTTATTTTTATTTAATCTTAATGTCCAGTATGTACTTAAAATAAAAAAAAATAATTTAATAAAACACTTTTTAAAGATACCTTTCATATAACGCTTTCCTTAACAAATTATTTAAGTATATGACCGTTGAAATTGTTTTACAGATGACCACAACCGAATCAAATACTACAACAACCTGTTTAGGAAAAGACCGGATGAAGATCGAGAGAAAGAAAACAAAGGATGTGGTAAGCACCCTAATTTCTATATGATTAAAATATGAAAAATATATGTCGTTTTATTTTATATGGTTATACTAATTTATTGTTTCTTTTAAATCATAGAACTAAAACCAGTTCCAAAAGTTTGTTCGTGTTCAGAATTTAAATTATTCTGTGATCGACAAAATCTTGACAGGCCACCTTTGGATCTACCTTCAAATGTGCAAGAACTGTAAGTGTTTTATTTTTAAATGAAAATACACTAACATCATTTGATTAATGCCAGAAAACTAGGTTAATTATTTTTCATACAAACCAATAGTAATTCTGAATATCTCCCTCTGAGTTCCCATTCGATTAATAGTCATAAATTATATTTATATTTTTAAACGTTACAAATACTAGTGTTTATTCTTTGCAACATAATTAATTGTATGAAGTGTAAAAAATAAATAATATTGCTTTGTTGTACTTCATAAACAAAAATACAATCTAAAATTACATTTTAAGTGGTAATAAAATATATATTTTGTACTATTACAAATTAAGGAGATGATTTTTGTTTAAAAGCTCCGTTTGCACTTAGATTTGAAAATAAATTCTTTCATCCGAAGTTCTAAATTGTGACTATTTTGCAATTATTTTTACTTAAGCTTAAAATTTGAATTTTATAAAATTACTTTTTATTACTTAGATTTATCCTAAAGATATAAAACATAGATTAGTTCAAACAGATTTTTAAATAATTGTAAAGTACTGACAAAGTTATAAAAGCTATAAAAACTTATTCCTTAGGTTTTTATAACCTTAAGTTATAAAAACTTGTTCAAAATCAAAATAGCTGTATTTTACTCTGACGAAGACTATTTCTTATAAAGCTTAACCACGCAGTAAATAACCTGTTTTCTCATTTAAATCTTGAGAAATATAAAAATAACAACAACAAAATTATTGCACATTTTGTTTATTTTTTCTAGTAACAAGTACTTATTTTTTCTATTCCGCAAAGAAAAATGAGTAGTTTAAACTTACATGTTTAGCTAAGTGCATTTCAAAATTTAAGTTTCAGTCTGTTTAATTAATTAATTTAAAAAAATTTCATTTCCTTATTTCTTCTTTTTTATAAAAAAATTATTAGTATTAGAATTAAAAAAAACTTTTTACAAATTTACTCATTTGATTTTAAATTCGCTAAATAGCAAACGATTTTTATTAAATTTTCTTTCCTATTAAAATATTTTAAATAGGAATATTTATTCCATAAAAGAAATTACCTTTTTGCTTGCTTCAAAGTTAGCTATATTAACTTTAAAAATTATATTTCAGTCATATTAAACTTGTTAATTAAAAAAAAACGTTCTTATGTTTCTTTTATTATTAAACACTATTATTAGCAGAATGAAGATTCTTTAAAGTTTTTTTTCAAAGTTATTTATTTGATTTTGGATTCACTAAATAGCAAACGATTTGATTTATTCTTCTTTCAGAGATTTATCCGAAAATGTCTTCGAATTCCTCGACTCCGAACATTTTTCCTTCAATGAACATCTTCAAACATTGTAAGTATTATTTGCAATAACATTTTGATTCAAACATATTTGATAAAAAAAAGTTCATCATTTTGATTTATGATATTTTGCTTAGAAAAAGCTATCATATTTTGATTTAAAAATATAAATATTATCTAGTAAAATTTTTCACCTAATTCACCTAAATTCTTCATTTATCAATCTATGTTTTCATGTCAGAGCTCTTTTTAGACAATATATTTTTTTTCTCACAAAATATAATTAATTACTAGATGGTCCTGAATTTATATGAGGTATCTGGAGATCGAGTGTAAAATATTTTTGCAGTCAGATCTAACCACGTTTAATTTATATACGATCTGATTTCTATTTGTAAAACCTATTTGTATTTAATTGTAATATGAAGACATGTAAACAATTTATTTATTATTGATTTTATATTATTTTTTTGTTTAAATATATATATTGGAAATTTTATTTTGGCATCGTTGATGTATGCGATTCAAAAAATTTTCTTTTCAAATGTTCTAAAAACTACGGAGTTGTATTACATTTCTTAATGCAGCAGTAAAAATAAAATGTGTCGAACTTTCAGTATTATGAATTATTGTTGTGATATTTTGTTATAACTTTTTTCATTGTCCCTTTATAAAACTATGGTTTAAGAATGATCGTTTCCTATATTTACCTCATTTTACTATTTAGTATCAATTAGAATGATAACAAATAGAAGGTTTTTTAAAAAAAAAAATTTTTTTTCTTTATGTTCGTAATGCTTGAAGTTTTTCTCTATGTATCTCAAGAAGTATATTATATATTAAGTAACTTATGGTTGATATTTTTCTTCATTTCTTTAATTTCAGAATACTAAAAGGATCTCAAGTGACGCTAATCAATAAAGATGCTTTCAAAAATCTTCCGCACTTAAAGTCCTTGTGAGTATATTTTTTATTCTTCCATTTCTTCTTGTTACAATTCTAAAGTGTTTTTAATTATGTGTAGCTAAAAACAGGGAGATATTGGGGATCAAGTGTATATTTATTAAGTATAATTTTGTCAAAAAATTTAAATATCGTTTAGAGAAACTTTGACTGGGACCTTCTTAGTAAAAAGTGCATCCTTCAATTATCTTTTAATATTTTTTTTCTATTTGTGAAAATTATCTGTCTCTATTTTAACAATAGAATAAAAAAATAATTAGAATGTAACGAATTATACAAAATTGAATTTTTGAATTGAATGAAAACTTTTCGTTTGTCTTAAATTATAAGTGTAAAAGTTTTTGTAAATATAGCTAATTTCAAATCTTTTATCCTTATTTATTGTTTCTCAATTTACAGTTTACATTTATTTTTAAATTATAAAAAAAGGAAAAGGCTATCACCGAAAACCAATTTTTATTTCCTTTTTTTAAAGCACAATCTAAAATCATTAATATATTATTGTTAATTTTTTAGCTATTAAAAAATTGTATCGATACTTTTCCGTACTAATTCAATCTATATTGTTACTATTTAAATAATTATTATTTGTCTTTTATTAAGCGAATCAATAAATAACTTTAAATCGTTATTGTTATGCAAAATATGCGAAAGGTTTTTTAAAATTTCCCTGATAATGTTAAATCAAATCTATTTAAGTGATAGTAAAAAAGAAGAAAACAAGATAATACCTTTAAAATTATAAAAATTTTCTGTCTGGATAAGATTTTCGATTTTTTTTCACTTTGCTATTTATAAAACTCCAATGACTGAGTTTTAATTTTTACTTCTTTTTTTTAACTTTCTTTCTCTTTTATACTAATTCTTTGAGGAATTACCTCCATTTTTATATTTATGTGACTCACATTTTAATTTTATTTATAAATTTATGTGCCGTTTTCTTAAATCTGTAATTTTAGTAAAAATTTTCCTACGAAAATCTTTTAAATTTGAATTCTAATGTATAATCTTGTTCCAATGAATTTTTTAAAAAAGTTCGTATGCTCTGCAATTCCTGAACTATAATAAACCATCTGTTTTTTAAAAAAAGTTTTGCAATTACGATAATGCTTTATGATGTAAAAAAGATAAAAAGAATCATGCTATTTTTTAATTGAATCCCAATATTTAAAATTGGATCAAAATATATTGTTATATATGTATTCTTATATATAAATATATATATATTTCTTAGTTCAAAAATTATATATTTCTTAAATTATTCTGATCAGTTTTGAGCAAAAAATATTTCTTAACGGGATTTTGTTTTAAACCTTTTAATAATGATGAAACTAAAATCCTTTGAATTTTTAAGGGAATTTTGTTCAAAAATTATATATTGTTTGTTTGATAGGTGTTGTTTTTGCAATCCAATAGATGTTATTGTCGTAAAAAATATAATTCGAATATATTGATATACCTATATTTTCATAACTTCGAGAAAAACTCTATATTTTCCTTGTTTAATGAGATGAATCGTTAATTTGCATTGGGTCTTTTTATTTTAATGTAATCCGAAACTCTTGTCGGAGTTATTTAGGGGGGGGGGAAATGAGATCAGTAAAAGCCAGAGCATATAATGTAAATGATGATATGCCTGTCAAAATTTCTTTTTCGTATTGATCCTTTCAATCACGTGATCAGTCTGGTCTTAATCTTGCTGATCGGAATATCTGATCTTTGGCGTGTTATTTTCAGAATTCATTAATCGGGAATAGCAGCTTTCATTCACTGGATCAGAAATAGTAACATTGAAATGTATCTGAATGAATTGCTACTTTCTGGTTTTAATCACCGTTTTCTGCGTTTTATATCAGTGTGATAATGAATGGAAAGACTTTTAATGTTGGATTTAAGTACTAATTTCCTGTTTATTTAGTAATGAATGATTTGGAATTATTAAAATTTAATATGAATAGATTTTTTACAGAGTGAAACTGAAATTTCGTTAAAGAATTTAAATCGAATTTTAGATATTAATTAGATATTAATTATTTTTTTAATTGGCATTGCGTTTGTTTTGTCTGAATTCTTCTAGAGATTTTTAAATGGAAGAATAACAAGACAATTAATTTATTCTTTAATTTGTGTTTTGAAATACGAGTGTAACAACGTCGCGGTATAATTTCATCCCGATTTAGAATATAATATTTAGAAGACAAAATATTTTTTTTCATTACAAATGTTTTATATTTTCATAAATATTCAAAATATAAAACATTTCATTACAAATGTTTTATATTTTCATAAGTATTTTATATTTTCATTAAATATTTTTTGAAGTAAGAAAATAAGTTTGAATTTCAGATAAAAAATGTAGTATATTGTTGAGAATCAGGCAAAAAAAATTAAGGTTGGAATATCCAGAATTTAAATTTTCAAATCATGTAAAATTTATTTTTCTTCTCCCAGGTAGTACATCCTGTTGCAAAATATTGTACAATATTGTTTGACATTATATGATATTAAATAATATTCCACAATATTAAACAATATTGCGAATATTGATCAATATTGTACAATATTTGTGTGCTACTGGGGAGAATGAATTTGGAAATTAAAATGGGAAAAACCCCTAACATTCATCTTATTTTATAATTAATTTAAATTAAAAAACAAAGTTCTTAGGTGTGGTGTACATATTTCCATTTCGCAACGTATGTTTATATGTTTCAAATTTGTAATCTGTATGTCAAACGGTGATGTCTATAAAGTTGCAACACGCACACAGAGAGAGAGAGAGAAATTACTTTTTGGACCTCGATTCTTCAGATCATTCTGGACGAAAGATTCTGAGGAGATGAACAACCCCTGACATTCAACTACTTAATTTTTTTCTAATGTTGATTCAATTACTTAATTTTTTTTCTATGTCATGTTCTTAATTTCTAAATATAAATTATAAACACATCTGAGTATTAAAAACTAATATTCGTGAAGAAACTAAACCGATATATAACCTGAGTATATTTCTAAATTGTCACGTTGTTCCAATGCGTGACAATCTTCAAAGAAATTATTTGTGACCCTGTTTTCAATGTTTTCTTAGAAATTATTTATGACACTGCCTTCCCTGTTTTCAGAGAAACTATTCATGACATTGATTTCAAAGAAATTATTTATGACATTGTCCTTCCCTATTTTCAGTGAAATTATTTGTGACATTACCTTTAGAGAAATTATTTGTGACACTGTTGTAAGAGAAATTATTTGTGACATTATCTTCAAATGTTTCCTTATTTTACTGAGAAATTTTTGTTTGAAATTTTGTTTTCATTGTTTTACTCAGAAAAATTTCAAGAACATATGTTATTCGACATCTAACGCTCTAGGAAATTATTTTTTCACTTATTCATCTATGCCTTCTTTTGGTATTTGTGATTTGAATTATTTCTTCCACACATTCATTACTATTCGTCATGGATAAATTATAAATCTAGTTGTATACTTATTAAAATATAAAAAATGATTATTAATTGTGTTGTAACTCATTTCAGATACCTCACTAATAATGAAATCGGCTCAATGAATGAGGGAACTATGACTACTAATGAGGATCTCATATTTCTGTAAGTGAATTTAAATAGAATCAAAATTATTATTAAATAGAATTTTTTTTAAATTCATGTATGAAAAAGGAAATACATTTATATGTTCATCAATGAAATTGTACCAAGACTTATGTGCCTTGATTGTGTTTATAGATGTTAGTATTTCTTTATTTATAAGTTAATTTATTAACGTGTATATTGAAAAGAACATTTATTTGGTTTTCTATGAACATATGAATACAATTTCTTCTGCTATTGCTCGCACAATAGTTTGTTGCATCATATTAAAATCTGAAATGGCTTTTAGTGGGAATCAACAAGTTTATTCAAGAAATAAGAAAGAGACATTTAATTTGTACTATGATTGTCTTTATAAATATTAGAATCGCGCTATTTCAAACTGTCGGTTTTAATCTGAATATCACTTTTAATTCATCAATGGAGAATAATTTTTCGGGACTATTATATTTGCAAAAGGATTCAAGCTTGAATTCTAAGCAGAGTTTGTGTAAAGATCAATTCTTAGAGAAAAGCAAATGTCTTCAGCTTCTCCAACGTTTATTTATGTAGTGAAACTGTGAATTAAATTGAACTATGCATTTTAATTGTGAAGTAAAGTGTGTATTTTAGTCTTGTTTAATATCACGAAAAATTATATGTCGAAAAGTGATTTTTACAATGTAATGTTTAATGGTATAAATTTTTAGTACATTATTTTCATAACATTCAAACATTATTGTTTGTAAATTCTATTGAAAAATGATGTTATGCTGTGTTATGTTATCTGTTAAATAATGTTATGCTGTGTTATGTTATCTGTTAAATGATGTTATGCTGTGTTATGTTATCTGAATGTTATATTGATGATTGTCTTTCCAAGTAATTAATTTTTATCATCAAATAATCAAATTCCATGGTTTGTCTAATCTGAGATATTTCATATTCATATTAATAAACTTCAATCAAATTTTAGGGTATAATTCTGACCTAAATTTTATTTTGTGAAAAAATTTGTTATTTTGAACTACATTTTGAATAATTTTTAATAATGATGAATGTATTTTAATTATTTCGAGACTTTAGAAAAAGCCAATGCTTATAATAGTAACAATTAACAACTGTGTGAAAATAATTATAAAATTTAACTTAAATGAATCTATTTAGGATAGTTAGAATATTGTAATTCTATTCTGTTTATAACTAAATAGTTAAATGTATGTTTAATCAGTATATGTAATTATAAATAGTTAAACTTAAAGAATTGAATGAATAAGAACCGTAAAGAATAAATAATTACTATAAAGAAGAAATAAATTTAATTTCAATGGAAATTAAATATAAAATTTTTGAGTAAATTTTTTTGAAATGAAATATATATAATATATATTCAATTGTGCTATTTATATATTTTTTTCAGGGATTTGTCTTACAATCCACTTACTGTTCTTCATCCTCAAGCTTTTGTTGGACTGAAAAACTTGCGAACATTGTATGTGTCAATTTTTATTTTTATTTTTATTATTTTTATTTTAATTTATTTTGTTTTTATTAATTCTTTAAGACACAAACTGATACACATTAGGTATCCGCGATGTTCTAATATATTGCAAAATTCTGTTTCGATTAAATATGTAAGAAATTTTGTTCAAATCATGAAATTTATTTTTGATGAATTCTACATTTCATTTCTTAAAGTTTCTGGTAAATTTATTTCTTAAAAATAATTAATAATGCGAGGATCTTAGCGAAAAAAAAAAGAATTGTTGTCGTTAGTAAAAAAAAAGAAAATAATTATGTATGTTATAAAATATATAAAGTTTTTTCCACCAATTTTAATTTCTAAGGAGTAAATCTAAAATCAACAAAAATAATTATAGATTATGTGATGGAATCTAATAATTATTAAATTAAGGTCTCTTAAAGATACACATTTTTTTTAAAGTTCAAAAAAATTCAAAGTTCAAAGTTGGTCTTTTTTATATATAATTGTTCATCACTATTAAAGGAATTCGTTGCTTGTCTCTATGATTTTTGTTATGAAAATCGCTTCAGTATCTGAGGACAAAATTTTATTCAACGCATTGTTTTCTAATTTGAAAAAAAAATCAGTCAAATTTTATTTTGTCACCAAATTTTTCTTATTTAACATTTTGAAGAGTGGAACAATATTTTAAAATAAGAACGAAACTTTAATATCTTGTAGGCAATTTTAAAAAAAAATTAAACAAGCAAATTATATAAAAATATTTTTGGATTTTTATTGTATGTACTACTTAATATATTTTTTTATGTTTATTTGTAGAAAAAGTACTATACTTGAAAAACTGAAATTTTTGAGAAATTTTGGATTTAGATACTGATGCAACTTTTGTATCTTTCGTAGTAATTAGTTCCAAAAAATTTCTTTATAATAATACGTTTAGTACAAATTATTAACGATTACACAAATTAATTGAATGTCTGTTTCCGAAATTTCAGAGATCTGCGGCATTGCTCTTTGAAATCTCTTCAACCTGGAGTATTTGACAGTCTAGTCAATTTAGAGATATTGTAAGTAATGCCTATTTAAATATTATTGACTTTCATATCACAACAATCAACCGTCTGTATAACAGTATTTAAATCACATGTTTGCTATATTATACGATCTACTGCACCAGGACATTATGGAAATTACGCTTTTTACACCGTAAGATTTATATTACAGATTTATGATTTGAAAGTTTCTTGTATACAGATCAAATTGCTCTATTGTACTCTTTTGTGTATTTTTACGTTATCCAGACGCCAGCGAAAAATCGCCAAACAATGTAGAATTCTGGCAATTTCTTACTGCTATTTTCCTGCTAAAAACTGCTAAATGATGTAGAATTACACCAAAATTCTTTGGTGGTTTATCACTGACTCCCACTTAACGGAAAAGCACTCTCTTTTGATACGTGTGTTAATTGCACTTTTCTTCAACACTAATTGTCTTTGACGACCAGCTGGTTCTCAAACTTAATGATTGCATTGAATCTTATTATCATGTCAGAGCATGATATTGTTTTAAGAATGAGGTTTCAACAACAACAAAAAAAAAAAAACAACTGTAAGCGAAAAATTAAAATTGTATTACCTGCATGAGCATATAAAAAAACCAGCTTTTAATAACGCGTTGCCATTGCATTTACAAAAGTTCTGATTAAATAAAATAAGTTAACGACTGCAGCAAATAAAATCTAGAAAAATGTAGTTTTGTGCGCTTGATGATATGAAATGAAATAAATATGAAATGAGATATTTTTTTACACAATAAATGCGAGGCAAAGTTTTTTTTTGGATCGTTTGCAATACTAAAGTGACTCATTCAATGAAACAATTAAAATGAATAAAAATATAATTTAAACTTGCACGAGCATGTGGTGCTTGGTTGTTCAAGAAATGATGTTCCGACATGATACATTGAAATATGCATACCAGATCTCATTTTAATCTTTCTAAAATCTCTTATACATATCAGAGTATTATTTTTTAAGGTCTCTCTTAACACAGTGTCTTAAACATTGTATTACGCGAGATATTTAAGCCATGTGTTTTTAAATCCCTGAAATTGCTGATATCCCTGATTTGCAAATCCCTGATCCCTGATTTGCGGATATGAACCTTTCTTTTCAAGTCGTAGCCATCATAGTACCATTAAAAACATAGTCCTAATATTCCATGTTATAATGCAAAGATATTTCAACAATATAATTTAGAAAATGGAAGTGAGTTTCCGAGTAATTTTTTGAAGCGTTAATTAGAATTTCATTTATATACAAACTAAGCGAAGTTACAGCGTTTTTATATAAGCCCTTTCTAAAATATTATTGCACAGAAATGATCTTTACAATATTTTAAAAATGTTTCCTTAATAATACTCTTATAGCAGTTTTGCAATTTTTTAAAAAAATGAATTCGATAATTTTTAAAAATACTTTTTGCATATTTTTTTAAAATGCATTTCATTGACTACTAAAACCGTTAGTTTTATAATCGTTTTGTTCTGCTTTAGATACCTCGACAATAACAAGCTGACAAGCATCACGAAATTCATCTTTCAGAAGTTGGAAAACCTGGAAATGCTGTAAGTAATCATTCCAGACTGTATATTAACATCTGGATTTTTTATTAACACTCCGATGGTATATTAACATCAAGATTGCATTTAATATCTAGATTGTATATTAACATTGAAATTCTGTATTAAGATTTGGATTGTATATTAACTTTTGGATTTTACATTAACATTTGGATTATATATTAATATACAGATTGCAAACTAACATGCAGATGGTAAATTAACATTTGGATTGTACATTAACATTTGGATTGTTTATTAACATCCCATTGGTATATTAACACCTAGATTGTTTATTAATTTCCAGATTGTATATTAACATCCCATTGGTTTATTAACACCTAGATTGTTTATTAATATCCAGATTGTATATTAACATCCAGATTGCAAATTAATATTTGGATTGTATATTAACATTCAGATTCGATATTAGCATTTGGATTGTATATTCACATTTCGATTGTACACTAACATCCGAGTAGTATATAACAAAATATCTTTGAAAGTCAATTTACTTTTTTTAACTAAAAAAATGTGGAAGTGCCATGTGCTAAAAAAAGACCTCTGTTAAACATACTTATTTCATAGTTGAAATTGAAACTATTCAGCATTATTTTAATTAGTCTTAGAGGAAACACATTACTTTATTTAAAGGAGCTTATTTAATTAATCTCAATTTCCGTTTAAAATATTTGTATAGTATTTAAAGGTCGATTTATTTGAAGAAAAATCATGAGGGAAATTTTGTTATAGAAATTAATAGCTATAATGCTCTATATAAAATGCCAATATAAACGGAATTTAAATATTTAACTTTTTATTGAAACTATGCAATGATTGTTCAAAATAATTACTTTATACTACTGTAATAATGTAACAAAAACAGTTACATTATACTTCTACAAATTAAAAAACAACCCCAGAACTTAAAATATTTTCCTAATGCAAATCAATTTTTCGCGAAAAAAGAGAAAAGTATCGTGCCGTCAAATTGCAATCTCACCTATCTCATGATAACAGGCATTCAAGGCTTTCCATTGAGAATCAGCATCATAATCCTGTGTGACTCCTCACAAAACTTTAGTTGTTAGGTCCTTCCTAATGCTAAAAATTTGCTGGAGGAATAGTCACTCATATTTTGAAGAACAGCTGAAGAGAAGTCCTGGAATTGAGGGTATCAGGGACTTGAAATCCATATTCAATTCTTCAAGTCAAAAAACTCATTCTAAAGCATACTAATTTGTGAACGGCGATAACTACTGCCACATATGTGGTGTCTTAGTCGAAAACGTGATCATGTTCTGCATGATAAAATTAGTTACAGTGTCTTCTAATGGGAAACAATGGAGTTAGAGTTTCTATCTCGAGTGCAGTACAAAATAAGGGGGCGGGTAAGATACAAAATTATATAGCGTCTTTGATTTAGTTAGAAAGACACTTTTAATGCAATAATTCTAGAAACAAAACATGTAAAAAATGCTATCATTTGTTCACGAATATATGAAATATAGGACGTATGAGCTCGCGACAAGAGGAAAAAAGATTACTTTTTGAACAAGAAATGACTTGGGGCACGAAAAATAAAATTATCTGCTAACAGCTAATTTGTCGGTTTTATTTCTAACATTTTTCTGATATAATAGAATTTGAAATCGCAACAAAACCTATGCCTATTTTACGAATTTTTATCTTATATTGCATTCAAAGTATTTTTTTTTTGTACTAAATGAAAGAGAGACTGCAATTTTGTAAAAGATATTCCCTCCGTTATCTTCTATCGTTTCTGAGTTAGGAAAGTTAGATCCGTCATTTGCCACTAGATGGCGATGTAACCAACGTTACCATGTAGTGCTAGGTCCCAGTATTAAACCTGTAATAATTTTTGTCACCGTTTACAAATTACTTGAAGGAAAGGTAAAGGACTATAGGTAGGCACCCTGTAAGTGTGATTATGCATAATTGCAAAGGGTAGTTATTTCAATGGAAATACCAAATAAGCAAATTGCATCTATGCACATATCTTCGTCGATTTTATTTTCCAGAATTTTGGAATTTTAGTAGAATTAAAAACAATTATTTTTCCCACATAAGAAAAATTAACTGCTAATTAAGGAATATTTTTTTTTAATTTTTGAAGTCTCATATCTAGTGTAGAAGTCATCATTTTAACGCTATCTCTAACAGCAAATTTCACATATTGATAACTATTTACATGAGTTTAATTTAGAGAACCAGTCATGATATCAGATGTCAAATATCAGTAAAAGGCTTTTCAGAATATGAAAAAGTCTAATAAGTTTTTTTTAAGGAATTAGTTTTGATGAAAAAAAAAGGTTAACAGACTGTAGCGTTATATAGTTGAAGCTCTATCGTGTAATATTTTAATCTTAATTTTAATGCATAGCAATTATGAATTATAGATAGCACATGAATACTATACAGACTACCTAAATAATTATAATTATCTCTATTAAATCTAATTTATTAAAATTACCAGAGCGTCTTTTAAATTTATATATTTAGAAGCAAAACTAGATGAAGTTCTAAAGCAAGATATACTTATTTTTCTGGCTTTCCTTTTTTTTCTGTATTTTTTGCATATTTTTCCGTATTTGGAATATATATCAATTAGATTTAGCTTTTTCAGGATTTTCAATTTTTTTTTCTATAGAGCTGTGTAAAAAGATAATTTAATTCAATTCATTTTGTACTGTGCTTGGAATCGTATAATTAAAGCACAGCCTTTAATTTTGGATGTTTTTAACATTACCAAAAAAGTCGATACATGAGTTTAATATTATTGCATTATCAGAATTATAGCAAGTGTACATACAAAAACCTATCTCTACCCTGAAATCAGAAAATAGTTTATATTTATACGCAAATAATGATTTCAAGCGGTTCAAAAAATATGAAAGCATGAAATGATATAGTCTGGTATTTAAAGATAACTTTGCTTATAAGTCAATTTATAAAAACATAAATATGTACAGGTAATGCCTAAATACAACATCAATTAAAATGATGTAATATTTAAAGATTTTTTTAATTTAAATTTTATAATATTTTATCATAGTTATGTCACAAAGGACAATTTTTATCATTAAAACAATCTTTTTCCTAATCAATATATAGTTATCGAAATGTTTGATATAATCTGTTATTCATATTTATTATATATATACATTCATATTCATGTCTATTAAATTCCTCTATAGCATCCATATCTAAAATATTTCTTTATATCATTCATATCTATTCATATTCTCATCTATTAAATCTTAATGTTATTCATATTTATTAAATCTCCTAATACTACTCATATCTATCCATATTCATATCTATTAAATCTCATGATATTATTCAGATCAATTAACTCTCAAATTATTCATATACATTCATATTCATATCTATTAAATCTCCCAATATTATTCATATCTATGCATTTTCGTATATATTATATATCTATATTATTCATATACATGTTATCCATATTTATGATATATCGACATTTTTAATATTATATGCTATTTATTTTTCATATCTATATTATACATTCATATCGATATCTATTGTATTTTTCTATGTAATGCATATATATATGTCATTTATATCTATATTCACATTTATTTATCACATTCATATTTATCATATTATCTTTTATTTTATTCAAATCTATTATATATATAAATGTTTGATATTATCTTTTATTCATATCTACTATCATTAATAGCACATATATATCTTTTTGATTAATGCAACACGACTTTTTTTTACAGATATATCTCTTGGAACAAGATCGAAGCGATTCATTATACTTATTGGGTGGGCCTGAAAAATCTGAAAACTTTGTAAGTTGACGCCTCTTTTTGTTTTTGTCATTATTATGCTTTTAATCAACCAATTTCTACAACAATTTCATAAACTCACAAAAGGAATTACAATTAAGACTGGCGACAGCAATATTCAGGTACTACTGTAGACATTATTACAAAAATATAGACGCATTTATTGAAAGCACTTCTGTAAAAGTACTGTAGACATTTACTGAAGGCACCACTGTAAAAGTAATATAGGTATTTACTGAAGATATTACTGCAAAAGTACTGTGGACATTCACCGAAGGCACCATCGTAAAAGAACGAATGTTGAATTTGGTAAATGTAGAATATGAAAATATTACTAGAAGCAAAGAGAAATTAAAATAAGATGTGATGAGAATTAAATTGGAAAAAAAAAATTAGAAGTCTACATGAATGCTACAAACGATTTTTGGAAACAAATATTGACAGTTAACTTTTTCCGTTTCACTTTGTGGTTTGATTTAAAGTATCAAAATTTTCTGAATTCTGAATAATAAAATTTTAAGTACATTTTTTTAAAAATTTTATTAAAAAGTTTAAAAAAACTGTGGAATTTAAAAACGTTAGCATTCTCATCTAAAAAAAACAAGCTAAAGTATTGCATTATTTTTATTTTTATTTCGTGAAATTAACCTTAACAAAAATATAAATTTTCAGTTTGTCAGAAACATTATGATAAATATAACAGATAAGAGAAAAATCTGTTAATTAAAACATCGTCATTAATTTCTGTAAATGATCACTTTACAAGTGACTTGGATTTCTTTCTATGTATGATTTTAAAACAATTTTCAAAACAACTTAATTACGCACTACTGTTCTTGGCATGTTATATTAATTGACACATAATTTAGTTTCTGATAAATTAATTAAATCTCCAGTTTTAATTATCTTGTTTTGATGAAATGTTTTTCGTCGATGTTATTATTGAAATTTATATCCTCTGTTGCAGAGCTATTTCTGAAAACAGAATAAGTGCCCTGGAAGCGCACTCGTTCGGAAACATGAGCGAATTGAGTAAACTGTAAGTATATATTTCCTAATTTGCACTGTTATGTATATTTCTGTTGCTTGAATTAGTAAAACGGATAGCTTAAAAAAGAATATAGTTACTTAACAAATGATGTTCACTAAATATAGGAACAATACATTAATTGGTAACTATTTATATATTTATATCGAATATTATTAGCATTGCTACTATTATAAATGTTAAAGTTTGGATGGATGATGTTAGTCAATCATGCCAAAGTAACAGAACGAAATTGGATGAAATTTAGCACAGAGATAGATCATAGTCTAGAATAGAACATAGGATACTATATATTCCGGTTAATTGAGTGGTTAATTTTTTATTAAATAAAAACTGAATTCCTCGCCAAAAATCTTTATTTTCCCACGGCCAAATGAGCTTCAGATTTTTTCCCACGCTAATGAGATTAAGCTTAACATATTTTCGATCGATTATTTCAAACGATTCTGTTTATTTTCTAAGTGTTTGATATATTTAAAATTAAACATTCTTAATTAATCGATTTTTGGCTCATTGTGAAATACTTTTGCATTAAAATGAAACAGAATAAAGGATATTGAAAATTTCTAATCTTTATTGCATTACCCTAACTGATGTAGAAAATTCACGCATTTCCGTCGCCCCAATTGGAGTTGAAAATTCAAGTATGCATACGGTTTGATAGTATTTTAGATTACGATCAAACAGTCAGTTCTCACACATACAAATCAAAATTTCCACCCATACGAAGTCACTGATAAAAGCTAATGTTTTATATATCTGTTTTAAAATAGGCATTATTCATTCTTTATATATTGAAAAAAAAAACCATTTCTAATTGTGATAGAACATAAAGCATGCTAACCGTCTTCGGTGACTAGAAATTCTCTCGTTATATTCGATGGTTATTAATCTAGTAATGTCAATTAATGATTTTGCTACATCTTATCATGAAAAAAAGTTTTATTTAAAATTATACTTCAACAACAAAGGCAGAGAGTATGAAATAGTTAATATGCTTGCACAGATGAAAAACAAATAAATTAGTATTTAAAAAAAAATATCAGGCCAGGTGGATGCTTTTATTTTAAATAAATGTCAAAAAGGAGTAGTGTAGGTTGACGTCTAATAACGTAAGAAGAGGCCATTAATTTTTAATATAAAATTAAATAAAATGTGCGAAATCGGAATAATGATGGTGGTTGAGTCAATGAGACGATTTTTTTCCTTCAAACAGAATTAAAATTTTCGACATTTTTATATCATTTCCAGAAATAATTAAGTGATAGGAATTAGACAATAATTTATCAAGTACTGAGAAAACATGACTTTTTAATAAGAAAATATGAATTTTTGAAATATGTAAAATTTTTCTGGTTAGAAAGATTTGGTTATTAATTTTTTGACAAATAATTCAAATATGTAAATACTTTCCAAATGTACACTAAAATATCGATTTCTAGTAGTAAAGAGCCTTTTGGCTTGTTAATAATTTTTTTAGTCTCACAGATACTTCTTATTTATAAAAATTGAACAATTTTTTCTATATAAAATATTATAACATTTTACTGTTTTTGTTTCTTTGTAGGGATGCCATTGGAAATCAGATTAAAGTCATTTCTCCAGATGCTTTCATAGGCTTGTCAAATCTGAAATCTTTGTAAGTGATTTGCATCTATAATACGTTTATACATTAGAAATTAAAATAAATTATGTTTCCATTTTTACCAAGAACTGTTTCTTTACATAAGATTGTTTATTTTATTCACTCTAATCCATCTTTCTAAGAATATTTCCTATAATCAATAAAAATTCATGAAGTTTTTCGTATCTCAACATATATTATGTTTGTAAAAGAGCTCATTTTTAAATTGAGCCATTTTTGCCTTAAATATTAAATTTAATTAAATAGAAAATACACTCTTTAAAAGTATTTTCTTTAAAACAGATACACTCTTTAATAGTATTATACACTTTATACACTCTTTAATAGTATTATACACTTTATACACTCTTTAAAAGTATTTTCATCATAATTTTCAGTTTCTTAAGACAATATTCAGGATTTTTCTTTACAAACTGCAATGGCACACCACTCACTTAAGCTAAATTCTATTTAACTGACCATAACAATAAGAAAACAGTATATTGTGAATATTGATATTATGTAAATCTGTATTTAATTATTTTTAATACATTGATTATAAAACCAACATATAAGTGCAAAAATTAAATAGCATTCGAACCTGCAGTCCCCAACATAAAAGAGTGACAACATTTTAGGCTTGATTTATGTTTCTTTATGCGAGTTTTAAAACTCTTTATTAGGAAATTTATGAGAAAATATGCAAAATAATGTTTTTCTGAACACAAAACATATTTTCAATATTATGGCAACATACATATAAATACCGTAAACAAAATATGGAAAAGCATCGTTTTTGTATTTGATTTATGACTTTTAAAAAATATTAAAATTAGATCAAATATTGTGCAGAAGCAAAATTAATACAACTAAAAAGCAATTAAAAAAATTTAGTATGTAAAAATGCTATTCGTTTAATAATAAAATCTTGAGTATAAGGAAAACGCTAAAATTTTATTTAATTTTTAATTCAAAATCTGATTACCATGTCAGAAAACCATATTTTTAAGGAGTATACACTATTTGAACTATTACGAAATTAGAAAATACTGAACCAGCAATAAGATTTAAGTTAAAGGTGAAATTCAAAATCGAAAGAAAAAAAATAGAATCTACTAAGTTTAATTTTTCTCTAAAATAACGTGAACAATTTTTTAATCTTGCATATTGAAATTTACATACAATATCCATTCTATAAATGCTATGAAAATAGAATACTCTAATTTTATTATTAGCTAGATCATTTTTTCAATTGTTTATTATTAACTAAAATGAAATGTGATCTTAAAACCTAAAGTTAATATGGTTAAAACTATATAAAAAATATGCGGATTTGTAATGTTTTTAATCATTACGCCAAATATTCCATTGAATGCATACACAAAAAATATTTAAGTTATTTGTTTATGACTTACTGTTTATTTTTTATTATTAGAATTAATGATTGTTATCAGGTTCTTTATAACTAATAGTCTAATTTTCTACAAAAATGTACTCAATACATTTGTGCAAAAAGAATTTCTAATTTTAAAATAATATTTTCTCTATATTCAACTGAATTAACTTTATCTTTTAATAATGATAAAAAGTTTTATATATTTTTGTTTTAATGTATGTTAAGCAAATGTAAATATTTAGTTTCGAATTTTTCATATTATAATCTCTGAAATTTTTTAATATATATTTCTAGGAGTTTGCAGAAAAATGAATTGAAAAAAGCAACAAAATCAGTTTTTGAACCTCTCACATCCTTGGAGTATATGTAAGTAGTAGCATGATTGAGACTGCGTGATGTATTTCTTTATACATATTTATATAAATATTTGCATTGATCAACATTTCAATGTATTTAGAAAAAAATATTAAAAAATTATGCAATTATTGTTAGAATTAAAAGTGAGGACATATTCTATAATGTAGCTCTAATTTTAGATACTATTTCAATATATAAGGATTAATAATGAGATGTGAATATATATTATGTAAAAGAGGATATTCTATAAAACTTTTTCCAACAAAACCCACTTAAGTTAGTAATGTAAAAGTTTTTGAAAAAAATTATTTTGGCAGGATTAGAGACTGGTTATTAACTGATCATAAACCATGAAGATAAAATTCATCAATGGAAACTTGCATGTTTAACCTTTTTAAATATCAGCGTTTTATTTTGTTTCTGTCTTTTTTGCTCTTTGCTTACTCGTATTTTAAATTTCTAGCTCAGTTTCATAGCATAATATTCATATCTACAAGCTTCAATTATATATAAAATGATAATAGTTTAATTTCAGGATCTTGAACAATGAAGTGATTGTTATCATTGCATTTATATTTGGAAATTTATTTTATTTTATTTTATTTTTATTATTATTAATATGTAGTTTTCCAGTTGATCGAATAAAACCATGCTTTTTATATAAATAATTTTTTTGTCTGTTGCTTAAGATAACAGTTTTTTTTTCACGTGTAATGATGGGGATGTTATGATGGTATCTTTATAGAAATAAAATATATAAAAAGTATTTAATTATTCCCATCTTATGTTGTCATTAAAATTAGGTGAATATTTAGCAAATTCTACTCAAAAGATTATGCCATCACACTACACTTTTTATTTTATTAAATGTATGTTAATCATACTATTTTAAAAAGTTAAATTTTTTTTCAAGAAATATTTTAGATATAGCGAAATTCAATCATAAAGTGTTAAATCTTTCGACACCATCGCAATTTAAATAACGCCCTCAGAATATTTTAATAATTTAATCTAGTGAGTAAAATAAAATAATGGTCTCAAAATATGCTCCATAAATACTGATCTCATTTGATTTTTCACTTGCAGCTACTTCGACGATTTCCACATGTGTTCATTGGCTCTTCACGTCCGCGTGTGCGAGCCGCGCGGCGACGGTATCAGTAGCATCGCCCACCTGTTGGACAGCGTAGTCCTCCGCGTCAGTGTGTGGTTGGTCGCTTTCGTGGCCGGCCTGGGCAACGTGGCCGTCCTCGTCGGACGCTTTCTCTTCGTGGAACCCAACGAGGTCCACTCCTTCTACATCAAGAACCTGTCCCTGGCGGACCTTCTCATGTCTGTCTACCTGTTCTTCATCGCCGCCTACGATGTGGTCTTCAGGGGGGAGTACATCCATCACGAGACCAAGTGGAGGCACAGCTGGCAGTGCAACCTGTGCGGGTTCCTGTCCACCCTCAGCAGTGAATCATCCATTCTCATACTGGCAGTTATCACAACAGACAGGTAAGCCATTCAACTGAGCATAGTAGGATGTAGCATAGTAGAACAGCCTAGTAGGATGTCATTATAATGAAGACATCGTGATAATACTCTTTTTTTGTGTCATTGAGTTTCCAATTCTCTTTTGACTTTACTAAGATGTTTGCTCAGAGAATTTTATTGTAAAAAATGTTGTAATAATTATTAAGTGGTACTCTATCAGCCTAATACTTTGTTACAAATAAACGCTCGAAACTGATATATACTCAGATTACTAAATATTCGATCAGGGTTTCAGGTAATCTCCTGGATCCCATTCATTTTCAGTTGGATAGCATTATATCAATTTAAGCATTAGATAGATATACATACTTGACTTCCTTGTTTTGCTTCGGGGATGGTATCAACAAATGCAATGTTTCTTAACGATATGCATTTCATCATCAGCCCTTACAGTTCTTCATTTTATGTAATAAGGCATAGGATACTGCTCAGGTAGCACATCCTGTGGCATAATATTGAAAAATATCATATAAAACAATATTCTACTATATTAAACAATATCTCGAATATTGATCAATATTGTATAATATTTGTGTGCTACTAGGGTATTGAATCCCCACCTTCTCCTATTCTAAATATATCAGTAAAGTTTTTCCTTTCATCTTCTCATCCATCCGTCAATCACTGTCAAAATATCGTCATCAATACCTTTTCCACAGATGTGGAATCATATTCCTATTGCTATCAATCTATCAATTACTAGTCTTAATTCAAGTGCTAAAATCGATCCTCTCCGAGTATCCGATTTCATGACGACGGAAAACGGGTAGGTCCCTGGCTATAAATTGTGCAATTGAGTACCATCATCAACCTATTTATGTTACAGCAAAACCCGAAAACAATCCAACGATAGACGTAATAAATAATAATTTAAATAATAAAACCGTCACCACTTATATTATAAAGAAACAAATTTAAAAATATCGGTGGCTACATATTAAGAATTTAATATGCTTAAGGTAATACTACCTGATATGAACACGAAGATCCCGAGTCTGAAAAATAAATACCTGTTGCATCCACTTATATCGTATTTCAGAAACTCAAAAAATAGATTTAAGTTAAATATATTCGATATTAAATCCAGAAAATTATAGTATACTATTATAGTATACTATTTCATCAAAGAAAAATCTTCATTAGTCTACATTTAATGGTAAAACCTCGTCGTTTTTTATTGCTGAAACGTAACATACGTCTAAATAAGTACTACGAATGCTTATTGCAGAATATTCTTTAATTGGTCCATTCTTCTTTTGCGGCATTCCAACTTCAGTTAAAATGTTATTTTTTCTAGATCATTAATTGATTATTTAGAGTAATTTATTTCGCTTAAAGATAATTCAAGAATTTGGTTTCAGCATGGTAAACTTCCAGATCATTGAACTTTTCAGCTAAATGCATTTTTGAACATTTGGAAATGGCATCATTAGGTATAGACTTCCTTATGAATGGCTGTTGTTATCGCCAGACTCAAATCCGTTAAATATCTACCTTTTGGGTATAAGAAATATAATTTACTAAGGAATTTTTAAGAAATAATATTTGCCAAGGAATATATACAAATACAATATATTTTATAAAGTTAATATTATGGTACATAAGTCTGTTACAAAAGGGATTTTATACACAAAATGAAAATATTTCTTACATGTAATTAAGTAACAAAACAGAATTAAATCGATGCTAAAAAAGGTTACTGTTAAGTATTTTTAATTTAAATTTATGAAATTCATTATTATATTTGTATTTAAAAATGTTTCTTTTTTGCATAAATTTAAATAATAAAGTTTTTTTTTTTATCACGAAGTTTACTCTAAAATTTAGGTTATTTTGTTTATTTTGTTAAATTATTTTTAATTATTTTATTAAATTAAATGAGTTTCTAATTTAATTAGTTTAAATTATTTTTTGTTAGTTTTAATACTATTTTAGCTTTAAAAAAGTCGCAATGACATTTTTTAAAAATTTCTTCTTATCATTTATTTATTTCTTTAAAAAGTTGATAAATTTGTCTTGAAATTGTTTGTAAGAATAATTTAAAATGCTGTTTTTATTTGGTATGATTAAGTGAAATTTATC
>JAOUZG010012033.1:857029-897748 GCA_026289955.1 Argiope argentata | reverse complement strand
CTTTATTTACATAAATTTTATTTTAACTATACCTTTTACTATATTTAATTTTAGAAATGTATGCTGTTCTCTTATAAATTAAAGTTATTTATTTATTTGTTATTGCACTTGTATTCTAAGTAATAAAAGTAAAATAAGAATAATAAATATAGTAAAAGGTATAGTTAAAATAAAATTTATGTAAATAAAGATTTTTACTAGTGAATTTAGTCATATTTAATGCCATCAGTATACATGTAAATAGTAGACATGATAGAGAAACAAGAGCTTAGAAGATTCCATACAAATATACTGCTGTTTGAAATGATATCTGTAAATAGCTATAAATATTTCCCCTGGAAAAATTCTACATGCAATTATAAATTTAATAATATTTATTTATTATAAAAAATGTTCCAATACCAGAAAAGTTTATTACATTGTGACATTTTTATGAATAAAAATAATCTCTGAGAAGTAGAAAAGCGTGGAAATGATTTATTGATTTCTTGTAACGTTTTTTAAAAAAATCTGAGAGTAATTGTATTTGATTTAGTGGGAATTTTTCGATGAACAATTTGGTCATTTTTATTGAATAGTCTTCCATTCGATTCCTGGAATGATTTGATTTAGAAACTTCATTTCTTTTGTGTCTTTTGTTTTTGCTTGATTTCGCTCAGATCCAATTTTAATGATATGATTTTATCGTTTGCGTTGATCAAATAAAAATAAAGTCGTGTGGAATTAAATTTCCATTGGATGACACAGCGAATACAGTGAGGCGACTTGAAATTGAAAACTGGATTTCTAAAGTTTGAAGAATAAATTAAAGCTTCGTTGTAAAGCTAAAAAGAAAATTGGGAAGAAATACATTGCGTTAAACGAAATTCTTCTTGTTGTTTCAATCGAACTGTGCTGATGGGTGACCCCGTAAAAAAAAGTTTAGAAATCTTTTATACAGCAAGAAAATAAAATTATTTATGTCAAAAATAGGGTAACAATTAGATTAAATTCGATTTCTCAGAACGAAACATTGTGGCTTGATAATATATTATACTTGATTTATCTACCTTTTGCATGAATTTGAAGAATTTACTCAATATAGTTATTTAAACTTCAAAATAAATATTTAGACAACATTATCTAATATTTTTATTCAATGTTTTTTATTTATGAATTGCTTTATTTGTAAAAGTGTTTGAATTTTATGCCAGGCTTTCATTCTTTAGAAAATAAGATTCATTTCTGTAGTTGCATTATTGACTTTTTCATTGTATCATGTTTAAAAACTATTTTCCCTGATTCTAATTTTTGTGAAAATATTCTTACAAAAGAATTTCTTAAATTAAAATTCAAAGAATATTTCTTAGTTCAGATTTTGGTAAAATTATTTCTCAACTTGTTATATAATCTTTAAAATATTAAGTAAGTTATTCATTAAAATATTTTGCAATTATTTTGGAGTCCGACCGGTTTTGAGATGATATAACAGCTATGATGTCATAGTTCTTCGTTAGCTATTTAAAATGCATCTACTGTCAAAATGCATACGTAATAATAAAGCAATACTGTTAAAAGCAAGTCAATCTTTTAAAAACGTATTTGCTGTCAAAGAAGCATGTGTAATAACAATGCAATACTGGTAAAAGCAGGTAAAATATTTTTTACCTATAAATTTCATAGACAAAGCAAACTTATTAACAAAAAGTTAGTAAGTTTGAGCTGTAATATCTTTTTTCCTTGTGTGGTCAACAATATATTCCAAAAGTAAACGACATGACATGTGTAGCATACATCCTCTGATTAAAATTTCCATTCCATATTAATCAATTTAAATTATCCTGTATATATATCCTGTTATTTTTCATATGACGGGTAATTGTTCAAAATGTGATAATTATAGATTTCTAATTCTTTTGGCTTGATAAAACACTGCATACAATTTAATAAGATTTTGATGCAAACTGGAAATTGACTATAAGCTCAATCACTGATACCCATTTTTCTATTCACAGATATATGTCAATCATTCATCCCCTGTCGGTCAAGAAGCGCACCCTGCAGTCAGCCGGGGCGGCCATGGCCATCGCTTGGAGCATCGCCATTCTGTTCTCGGCACTCCCCATCTTGAACCTCGACTACTACGGCGATGAGTTCTACGGCAACAACGGCGTCTGCTTGCCTCTGCACATCCACGACCCTTTCGGACAGGTATAACTTTCAGCAATATGTTTGTTGTAGTTACTTATGACACTTGCCGTGTACAAGCCTCGCTGATATAGCAGCAGATTTTAAGCCGAATATATACGTCTATTGTTTTACAAATAGCGCCGTCTAGGGCCAAGAGTACGACTTAGTTACTCACACGTCACAACCCTTTTTAGGTGGCGGACTACAATCATGCAAATTCATTCATACATCTCAGATCGTAATTTAGACCTGGAACAGAGAACGATCACCTCTGACCCAGTACCCCCAGTGGTTTTACTCCCGTCATGGAGGACTTTGCGACCACTAACAGATTTAACGAGCGCCAATCGCCACACACTCGGGGATTGTTCTGGCCGGTGAGTTTCGAACCCGTAACCTAAGGAGTACAAGTCCTACGCTCTACCAACCAGGCCATCCCGGATCTATTCGATGAAATATGTTTAAAATTAATGACTAAATTGGATTTTCAAAAACATTTGTAGTAATGATGTTAGACTCATGAGAAACTACAGATAATTAAACGCGATGTAGGACTTAACACCCATCAAAAGCATTTTTGACTGGATTCCGGAGTGGGAGTGTTTATATAATTCGAAGTGAGGAATTATTAGAAAAATCAACTCCTCTCTCCCCGATAAGTGAGAATAGGCTTGCTTTTTCGCAGGCCTAGGTGGTAAGGTCTCAGAACCAGAGTATTTTAAATGCGAAACCCGATTTCACCAAAGAATCGTCGGGTCAGCGTGTCTAGTGCACGTTCAATTAGTCAGGGTCAATAGTCCTACCCTGGTGAGGTGCCGAAGTTTGGAAAGATGGCCTGTCAGCTCAGGTGACGTTCTCGTTAACTGACCGGAGTTCAGAATTTAGTGGTCTGTCCCAAAATAGCCCTAGTGTTATGTCAAAACGGGTCGTTTTTATAACTGAACTGATTTATGATCTGTTAATTAAAAGATTCCACAAAAATTACAATAAGGAAATATGTTATACAATATGTATATTATAAGCTAAAAATATTAAAGTTTTTAAAATCACTGTTTTAAGAAAACAATGAATGTAAAAAAAACACATTTAACCGACAATCTGGTAATCTAAGTTGTTATAGTAAAAACAGTAAACACTATTATATTTATTTCATGAAATTTGTCTTTTTAATTCTGACCATAATGCATTAAAATCCAAATTAGCAGAGTTCGGGTTTGCCGAATTCAATTCTCTGAAATTTTTCTGAAGTCTCTAATTCAAAGAAACGGTGCTGCACATTATTGGATTAATAGAGAAGTTGAGATTGTACTAGTCTTAGAACTCCACACTCAATTCAAACCAACATCATTGAATATCCAATCGAAATATAAATACATTTCCAAAACCATTACGAAATATATATTTGTGTGCTTACTAAGGTCTTGAAAATGTGATTTCGATTTTAACTAAGTCTATGTTGACTATACTTGAGGAAGTTTGGAATTTTATGATAAAAATATTTCAACAAACTCAACATTTACAAAATCTTTTAATATTTCAATATCGTGGAATAATAAAAAGATTGAAATTAGAAATGTATATTTTTGATTTAGCAACAGAAGTTCTTTAAAGCGAAACATCTCTCCTTCCTTTAATTCAGTTATTCAGGATTATACAATGAACTGTGATTTTTGATTAACAATTAGAAATTTTCATTCCTTTTGATATCTTTGTTTCATTATATCTATTTCAAGTCTCTAGCTATAAAAAAAATTGTTTTGACAATTTCAATTTTCCTTTAAAAAAATTTTTATATTACATTTTAATAATATATATTCTATTTATTAAAAAACCCACAGGATATTACAAAAAATTAAATTTTATTTTTATTTTATTCAAATGTAACAAGATTAGGATAATTCTAAACAATTGTTATTGTAATTATATTGTTATTGTAATTATTTGTTAAAAATGTAAATTATATTGTTACAAGCGGGCGAACGCGCGCCGAAGTAGAAAACGTTGGTGACGCTTCACTAGGTGCTTTGCGCCAGCCGAATTGACTTGGCGAGGGGAATATTCTAGTAGCCCTGAGACAGTCTGGCTGCTCCGCGTTGCTCCTCGTGACGCTCGCCCGGCTATATAAGGGAAGGGTTGCCGTAAGATGGGCGAAGTGAATTAATTAGAGGAGAGTTCCTCTCTCTCGGAAGAGAAGCGTCTCGCTGGACTAGCGGATTCTCCCTTGTTATTAGCGAGCTGTGTTTACGCTTGCTGTTAACGTTGTGTTATTGAGCTCGCTGTGATTTACTGTTTACTTTGCATTACAATAGCTGTTTTGAAGTCTGTGTTTATTGTGCGTAAGGCTTGAATTTACGCTGTAAGTGACTGTTGACTGCTGGACTGTGTTTATCTGAAGTTTTACTTTCTCAAGTCATCCTGTAAATAGCTGTAAATAAATTTGTTTGTGCTGTCCTCTAGTAAAGTCCATTTAATCCGAACCCGATACGATAAAAAACGTAACAATATTGTTTTTATGAGCAAATTCCAATTAACACATTACTTGAGTCCAATTAACACGTTACATTGAGTACTACACATTACATTACCAATTAAAACATTACATAGATGATTTTTTTGCTGTAATTATTTGTTTTCACTCTTCTTCATGTTCAAATAATAATAATAATCATGTTTTTTCCGGCAGGCCTGGGAGTACTCCACTTTTCTCTTCTGCGGCCTGAATTTCGCCGCCTTTCTGTACATCCTGTTCGCCTACATCTCGATGTTCTTCACCATTTCGCATTCGAAGATAGGGCTGCGCTGCACCCAGCAGCAGCAGGATCGCAACATCGCCAAGAGGTTTTTCTTCATCGTGGCGACGGATTTTCTGTGCTGGGTGCCCATAGTTTTCATTAAAGTCATCGCCATGGGAGGTGAGCCCGATATTCACCTGCAATTTCATTTTAACATCTGCAATTGTAGTCATGGCTTTCTACGTCAAAATATTTTTGCACTGTGTTAAGGCGACCAAAGACCTTTAAAATGATTTTTTGCAACTTCCACCTTAGCAATTTGAAATTTTACAGGCATTAAGATTAACACTATAGGAGATGACACAAAATGTTTTAAAGCATTATATTAATTTATTTATTAGGGGAGTAAATATAATATAATATAATATTAGCGATAAATAACGCTAATGAAAAATGTTCCAGACACTCTAAATTTGTTCAAAAGAGCTTCAATTTTTATTACTATTTACTCTAACCGTTTTGGAACAAAAGTTGAGTTTAATCTTGAAGTTTAAGTATAAAATATCGAAATTAACCAATGTAATAACTTAAAACTTCTTAAACTTTTTAAAAAATCAGTAGTTTCGAGTATATTGGTTAATTTGGGTATTTCGTCCTCAAACTTAAAGATTAACCCCAATTTTTGTTTCAAAAGGGTCAGAGTAAGTAATAATAGAAACTGGAGTACTTTCGAACTCATTTAGAATGCCTGGAACATTTTTCATTAACATTATTTATCGCTAATATTATAGTATATTTACTCCCCATAATTCATAAATAAATTAATTTAATGCTTTAAAATTGTGTGTGTCATCTCCTATAGTGTTAATTATTTTAAAATTTCAAAGTGCTATCGGGAAAATTGCATAAAGTCATTTTAAAGGTCCCTGGTCGCCTTAATGCGACCTTAAACCTTTAAATTATACTTAAACCTTTTTTTTAAAAAATCAGTAATTTTAAGTTATTATATTGGTGAATTTTAATATTTCGTTCTCAAACTTCAAGATTAATCCCGACTTTCATAAGGGTCACAGTAAATAGTAATAAAAATTGGAATGCCTTAGAACAAATTTGGAGCGCCTGGAGTATTTTTCATTAACGTTATTTATCGTTAATATTATATTACATTAATCTCCCTAACTCATAAATAAATTAATATAATGCTTTAAAAAATTTGCGTTCATCTCCTATAGTGTTAATTTTAATGTCTACAAAATTTCAAATTGCTGAGGTGAAAATTGCAAAAAGTCATTTCAAAGGTATGTGGTCGCCTTAAAAGTGTTTAAAAATATTTTTTAGAAACTGTTATGACTTATGAACCGTTAATTGTTGATTCAAATTGTTTTGAAAAGGATCCAAATATAGAATTTACATCATAACAGAAATTTTATTGGCTTAAGCAAATGAATTGGATATCCTGAACTCGGATATGTATCGAATAAAAGAGGAGGAATGGGACGAAAATAAGAATACAAGTTTACAGCGCTTTAATAATAAAGGTATTGATTTGAAAGGAAAAATTAAATTAGAATTTTGTTAGATTTCTGAAATAGGATCTATACTTTAACAGGCTTATTATGTGAAGAGCAAATTAAAAAAATTTAGACTTAAATGTTTTCCCGATACAGTAAAATCTTAGGAGTTGGATTTAATAGCATTTTTCATAGAAAGGAATAAATAATTAGCCATATCACAGACTCTCCGATACGCCAGAAGAAATATGGATAAAGAAAACTGAATGACCGGAGCACAGCTACAGCGACGCTGGTGAGAAGTGTGGTTGAGTCCTGAGCGCCATCACCAACCAAGGTACAACCCTTTCCTAAGGAAGTATGCACCATCGTCGATGGGTGGAATCACATCCCTTATTTATTTGTGTATCCACTAGGGTGGTGAGTTCTAACCACCATGCCGGAAGCAACTCATTCTCTTTTCGTGGTACCCCCGGAAGAAGACAGAAATAATAAAGAATATTAAAGAATAAGAATAATAAAGAATAATAAAATAATAAAGAAAAATAAAGAATAATAAAGAACATTCTTCAAAATAATATTATTATTTTGAAGAATTGCATTTCTTTAAGACAGACAAGATGGTCTAAAATTGTCTATCAAACTATTCCCAGAAAGTTAAAAAAAAAAAGTCTTATTTAAAGAAAATTTGTAAATAGAAGCGATTTTAAATGATATTATAATGATCACTTTTTTCAAAAAAAACAATTAAAACTAAATTTAATATCTCAATTAATAAGCCTGAATTCATTTTCTGATTATCATTGTGCTCAATAACGTGTTGTTTAATGTTTTGTGAGAAATATTCGTACAATATACTGACATTAAACGCAATATATCGAGATATAGTTATCTTTAAATGTTTAATATCGTGCCTTTTTTTTCCTTTCTCAGGTGTTTCTATCCAAGAGGACTTGTACGCGTGGGTGGCTGTGTTCTTATTGCCGGTCAATTCAGCTATCAACCCGATCCTCTACACCCTGACCACGAAACTCTTCAAGCAGCACCTGGCCAAGATGGTCTACAACTTCAAAGCATCCGCCACGGGGGACAGCGTTACGCCCTCGTGCGCCCGCAACCACAGCCTCAGGAGCCAGAAAGGGTCCTTCTCTCAGGTACCCCCCCCCCCAAAAAAAAAAACTACTACTACTTGAATTTTCAATGTCGAACTTCGAAAATAACGCAAGACATTGAAACAAATAGTGTACAACATTATTTGCTAATATTTAATACTACCTATTCTCTACCTACAGTAATATCTAATATAGTGGGTTTTATATAACATTGATAGATATTATATCTCTATTATAGAACCTTTTTTGGGATTCTATAAAGATAAAAGAATTTTATCTTCCTTGTAAAAAAGTGAGCTCCGGATTTTCGTGTGCCCGATTTGGTTTGATTTGGTAGGGTTTTTTTTGGCGTAATAGCCAAATTTGGCCGAGCTGCGCCAATCCAACGTAAAATATAAAAGTTAAGTGAGTTGGAAGTGCAAGAAAAATATAAAAATTGATAAACCGAAATAAAATAGCTATACATTAATTTTTTACAGATTCCAGCTTTAAAGAAAGAGAAACCTCGAAAATTAATTAGAAATATATATATATATATATATATATATATATATATATATATATATATACTTTTTTAAATTTTCAACGTAGTGAAGCAAATTAATACAATTTTTCCTTTATTTAAATTTCTGAAAAATTACATATCAAAAGCAAAACCTTTAAAATAAAAAAAATTTTCATAAAATAAGTTCCAATTATCCTACAGGTCTCTTACGTTAAAAAAATTCATTGAATAAAATTAGTAATGAACACATAAAAATAAAATGACATTTTTTTTTGGAAGCTGATAATTATTTTTCTGATTTCATGAAATACACTATATAAGCGTTCCGGAGCATTTTCTAATTCATTTAAAGATATTACTCCAAAAGCATATTCGATGCTGAATGTCACTAATGATGATGCAATTTTTTGAAAGAGAAACATCTCTTTATCACAATCTCATTTTGTAATATAATTGAAAAAAAGTAACACGCTACAGTTTCTTTTTTTAAAAAAGCCAAATTTATTGCGATAATGAGAAAATATTTTTCCAAGTTATGAGAAACTACATTATAAAAAAAAGTTCCTTTGTACGTTACAAACAAACAAATAAAATGGAGAAAGAAAAGGGGCCTTTTTCTGTATTAAAAGCGAGAGAAACTCTGATTTCATTTTGAATTGTCTGTAACATTAAAGAAAAAGGAAAATCTCTGCTTCTGCTATTACTGCTTACAATTGGACGGCCAAAGGAGAAAGGATGTGAGTAGGGGGTATAAAGAGTGAATGCAATAGTGACTATACTATAATAGTGAAAGCAATATTATTGACTATACATTTGGGCGAGATGGAAAGTATTACTTTATTTATTTATTTATTTATTTTGCAAAAAATATGTTTTTTGAAAAGGTTTTCATGTAGAGGATAATAAGATAGAAATAACTTCAAGTACTATTTTGGTATTGAACCTTGTTAAAGTAATAAGAATTTAATTCTAATTAACAAACCTACCTGAGATAAATACCATCAATAAATTTCATATAATTTGGTGGGTGGTGTTTATGTTGACAAAAATCAATAATATAATGATATTTTTTTATCTATACGCATATTATTATCTATATAAACTGTGATTGATCTCTTATCAATTACATCATATTAATAAATTGCCGACTAAGATAAATTCTGAAAATTATTTCAACTTTCTTTGTGGCTACACTAGTGTTCTTTTTGTGTTAGTAGTAAATATTCCCTCCACCCTGCCCAATTTTTTACCGTATTAACTGCCTTTGGTGACCAACTCATTTACTTTGAGTATCGGTAATATTTAGTTTCTTTTAAATCTTGTATGCATAATTTGATATTCACGATTCTCAGTTAATAGATATCTTTCAGAATCATTGACATACATGAAGTTTTATTTTAATTACCTTACTTTGATTCGTATTGCGTAAGTGAGCCTTGATAAATCAGAGTGTCTTGAAACATAAGCTGTTTCAGTTGTAGGTTCTCTTTTGAGATGATCATTTTTATTCTTTAATTTCTCATATGAAGTTTCTTCCTTAGTTTTAAGAAATAGAAGAGAATAACGTGATTAGATAACAGATGAATTTCCTTTTTTAAATAAAGTGTAATGATTTGAGGGCTTAAAATTATTTAAAAAATGCTTTAAAAATTGTCAAAATCCTGGATATATATATATATATATATATATATATATATATATATATATATATACTAGCGGACCCGACAGACGTTGTCCGAAAATTTCAAAATTTCTTGAATAAGTTATAACAATCTGGTGTTCGTTTTGATGAAAAATTGTATAAAAATATCATTATAATACCTGACGTCATCACGTGTACAGTTCCCACAATTAAACCTATCGATTGCTTGTGAGTATGCGTATACTATGAGCTAAGTTGAATAAAGAAACTTAAACTGAACTGAAACTAAAACTTTACTGTTTCTATTCTACTTTGTTGAATAGAAACTTAAACTTGTTTTAATTAAAGGGTAAAAAAGATGAAATTCGATCTATTGTTATTAAAAGGTATATTTTTTTAAATCTATAAAAATAAATTTATCGTAATGTCATTTCATACACGATATGTTTGGTTAATCCTTGTGGGGTATAAACAAACAAATTCAATGGGTTTCCAACCCTCGAACACGCAACATCGCTAAATCTAAGTCATAAATTGTCATCGTTTGACCTAGTGATTTATTAATAGTCATAGCTAATGCCAAGCGAATTGGAAATTGCAAACGTTTGAATGGGATAGGTGAGTCTGAAGGAATCATTGGGATCCGCAGTAAAAGTACAACTTCATCCTGAAATTTAGTAGCCTCAAGAATACTTCTCATGATTTTTATGACTAATCCCGTGCCATTACATAATTTTGGTGCATTCAAATTTCGAAGCAAAATGATAGGTGAGTCAATCTTCAATCTCAAGTTATGTGATAAAGTTTTACAAATTAACTCTGCATTGAAAAGATATAAATTAAAACATGTTTGTTTTAAAGCTTATTAATTGAGTTAATAATGTATTTGTTATAAATGCCTGTTATCATGAAATAGCAGGGTCGAAAGAAATCAACTCGAAGGCTTTGACAAAGATAATCCTAATACTCCTTTCTTATACTTTGATTGATGTCAAATGTTTGACAGTTAGAGGGAGTTTGTTTTAAATTTTTTTAATTACTTTATTTGTTTTATTTTAATTCAAAAGTACTTCAAAATGAATCCGAAAAAAATTGATTAATTTAAAATGTTTAATTTTAAATGCATCAAACACTAAAAAAAAAGAAAATTGGTTAAAACATATATTCTTTCAGGAATAAAATAAACACATTGAGGGCACATTGGATGATAAAAATGTAAAAAATCGATGACATTTGCGATATCTTTATTTTGATATTTGATGTATATTTAAGCTGTAAGCTATCGTTTGGAAAAAAATTATTTTGATATATTAATTCGTTTGCACAATATCAGCATTTATTTTATTTTTATTAGGATGCCACACCCACTTGTTTCCATTTGGACAGCTGCAATAAAAACAGTTTCGTTTTCCTCCAAACACTGCTATTCGTAATTCTGATTTTAAGCTGTTGTTTTTGCTTGGCAGATGTTAAAAACTTCTACCTTTTCTTTCTTTTGTTGTTTGTTTTGGTTTGTTCATTCATTCGTCATATATTTCATATTCGAAGGGCTCGTTTCAGTTCCTTTGAAATTAGATACCAAAACCGCTCTATTCAGGGTTAAAATTGAAAACTACTTTTAATAACCTTTTTTTTTCGAAATTCTGTTTTTTAAAAATTTTAATCAGTTTCCACGACCGAAAGCCTAAAGGACGTCCAAATAAAAGCAGACAAAGTCTGAAAATGTTAAGATATGATGGACAAAGAAATATTTTGATTCATAACCAAGCAATTCTAATGACATTTTGTAAGCTTCTACCAACTAAAATAAACCTGAAATAATGAATTCATCATCTTAAAATTGTATATAATAGTTATATTTTTCTGTGCAATCACTTTAGTATTCTTGTTTGAAGAATATTCTTTGTCATGAATGTCAGGAAAAATTTCTTCAAATCCTTCAAGCAAGTTTTTTTTCATCAAAAATGTGTCTATTATGTGCTAAATATGGTGAAGAATTCTGTTCTGTATTTACTGGCGAAAGGGAACTTACATTAAAAAAAAACCTTTTAAGTGAACAACAAAGTTGTAGAGGCCTTCTTGTTTCCACGAAGAAAATATATCAAAATTTGATTGCTGCTTTATTATAACTCAGAAAAAAAAGTTCATTATATAAAATAAATTGTATCTTATAAGCATATATCATATTGTTATCATATAATAACAATGAAATTCAAAGAAATCAGCAGATGTTAAATTAGAAGAAAAACATGAGCTCATAATTTATGAAACAGGTGTATTTTGATTTGCTTCAAATTTTTTATTATATTTGTTTATGGCTGCAGATATAGTTTAAAAATGTTATATGAATATAAATTAATCTTTGTGGCTAAGGAAATGTAATTAAGCAAGTCTAATTTTTATTTGAACTTTTTTTTTGATGATTAGGATGAAAAAAAGGAGTTAGTTTGGTTTCATCAATAGTATTTCCTTTATATTCTTTGAGAACTCTTACAAAAATATTTTAAATTTATAGATGTATATATTTCATAAAATAAACAATTCTTTTGATAAAAATGAATATTTAACAAATTTAAGTTATTTCAATTTTGTTTCTGCTCTGTAAATGTACATTTAAATGTATTTTTAGCTTTTTCTCAAAATGAAATTTTGTGATTCTCTTCAAAATTTCAAATACTCTATGCACATTCTATTTTTAGTTACAACTCTGAAACTTTTCTCTTATGCTTTATGAACATATAATAAAATAATTTGCATTTATCGATGAATTATCTATCTTATATTTTTTTTATTGAAGATCTCAAATAATATTATTACATTGATATTTTAACATTTTTCCAAAACTGTCAATAATATCAAGTTTTAAAGGGAGAATCACGTTTTGAATAAATTTAAACATGCAAAATATCATGAAAATTTCAAAACAATACAATATTTGTGCCTATTAATACAAATTTACAAATTGACCGTTGGGACGGGTTTGAATGAATACTCTGCGGGAATTAACAATTTTGCTTTCATAAAGTTGATGTATAGAAGTAATAATATAGATACTGTGATATAGAAAACTTTATTTTACATTTACTTTTTTAGAAAATGTATTTATTTATTTAATTTCAAAGAATCATGTGCTGAAAATTACATTTTTCAGGATTTAATTTGCAGCAAAAATTTTAAAAGAATATAAACAGAATCTCGAAAGCATGTTAAGCCGAACATTGTTAGCATAGGGGGAAAAAAACTGAAGCCTTAATCATATGGCAATTACTTATGACTACAACTTAAAACAACTTTAAAAAAAGATGTACTTAAAAAAATATAAAATGAATTGTATCTTATAAGCATGTATCATATTGGCATGATATAATAACAATGAAATGAAAAAAAAAAGCAAAAAATCAACACATGTCAAATTAGAAGAAAAACATGAGGACATAATTTATGCAGCAGGTGTATTTTGATTTGCCTTCAAATTTTTATTATATTTGTTTAAGGCTGCATATATAGTTTTAAAATGTTATATGAATATAAATTAATTTGGGTGATTAGTAGTTTATATATATATATATATATATATATATATATATATATATATATATATATATATATATATATATAACTTGTGTAAAATCAAATTTTTAAAATAATACAATCAGAATGAATTGTGGGTAAAATTTACATCTCATCTAATTTTCGGTTAATTAAAATTTTAAAAAAATCTCTTAGAAATTTTTATTTCTACTCTTCAAAGAATTTATTTGCAATTTTTTCGTCACCAAAAACTGTAAAATTCTCTTTTAATATTTGAAATACAAAAATATTTCACTCATATTCTTCTTGATTGTTAAAAATGATAAAGGTTGACTTGAATCTTTAATATGCTGCGAATGAAAAAAGTATTTTCATAAGATCATTGTATTTAATAAAATACATCAAACAACTGGAGCTTTTCTACCTTGATTTTTCTAATATATTTGCTCTGTATTTTATATTTTTCTCATTTAGCTTTATAGTATAATGAAAGGAAATTATTGTAAATGTTTTGGATACTTTCAAGCAATTCAATTTATATATTTTTTCATTTAATTAAATAAAATTCTCTTATGAATAATTATTAGTTATCTAGTCTGTTGGATTTTGTGTTTCTATTCGTGTGCATATGAACTAAGAAAGCAAAAAAAAAAAAAATTCTGTTATTGATGCATTTGGCTCAAAATTCAATACAGAACTGAATTATATTATTTTATAAAGCTGTTTGTATGAAATAAATGGACCATTAAATAATTTTCCCTATAATAGCATTTCTAACACAATTAAATGATATCTTAAAATTCTGATGTAGAAAAAACTCAAAATTACATCTTTCTAGGAGGGCGTTTGTCAGTTAATGTTCTCACATACTAACGGACAGACAGATAAAATCGATAGAAGAATATATACTTTCTGGAAAAGAAGTGGTTGAACCGGGAAATTCCTCAAAATTTTCTGGTCAAAATTTTCTTCTTTGTCTTTTTCCTATACGAAAAAAAGTCATTTTTAAATAAAAGTCTTTTTTAAACAGTAAAAATGCTAAAAATGACCGGAATTGTACCATTCTACTACAGCGATATGTTCTTTTTTCATTTACGATCTGAAATTTTTTTTCTTACGTTGTATGAATTTTTCTGGGGATTTGTTAATAAATACCTGAGTGTCCATTCCTTACGCAGGCTGACCACAACAGCATCGCCCTTGTGATGGGCAAGAACTGCCTGGGATGCCGCCAACCTGTCACCCGGAACAACAGCTCGGCCCACACCGGCTGCAGACGCCATTCCAGCAAAAGGACGACCACCACGAACATTATGTGAGGGTCCCACAAACAGTCATGTCTGTACATAAGTCATTGTAACGTTACACTCTATGAATATGTTGTTGATGTTGTATTAAATTTTATTGTGTCTTTACGTTTTAAGTCGTACTCCTCCTTTCCGTCGTCGTGTGCGCACCACGCGTAATTGGAAGCATCCTTGTAAAATTTCTTGTATATAATGACGGGTGTCCTGGAGAATAATTTTATCGACATGTTGAGAAAGTGTTCGAGCCATATAAAAGGAGTCGCACTAAATGTATGATAATAAAATATCTCTATCTGTCTGTGTTTGTGTTTGTTGATATTTTTAAACACCAGTTAGTCGATAGACTACTGTTTCTGAATTAGAACTATTTGAATTATTCTGAAATCGAACACTGCTGAACCCTATTGGGATTGTGATAGGAAGGATATTCACTTAACGATATATTACCATTATTTTACTTTAATAAAAAATATTTTTATGTATTATTAATTTTAAAAAATTTTCAGGGGGACATCTTTTTAATACTTATCATATTTTGCGATGTAAAAAAATTTATCAATTGAAAGATTTTTATTTATATAAAATATTATTAATGTACAAAATTATTTATTTATTAATATAATATGTATATGTTAAAAAATAAATTGTTTATAAAGGTAATATTTATTTATGTAGAGAGTTTGATCGCTTTTGTAAAGAAATATGCTTAATTATCTACATATAAGTATAATTACTAAATTAAAACTTTTAAGTAGTGAACTTTTAGTAAGTTTAAACGAAACAAAGTGGAGTGTTGTAGCAAGATTTTGCATTCTTTATTAAATTCACCATTTATTTACATAACAACGTTGAAACGTATGTTAAAATACAACAATGGATTTAAATGACACATAATAATGATGAATTAAAAACTAAATACAGACTTAAATTATAATTATTTATACTAATGGAGATTTAAAGTACGGAGGGATATATATTTGAGTTTGCTATTTTGGAATAAAAGAGAGTTTCATAAGCAACTACTATTTTATGCACCTAGAAAGGTAACAATGACATTTCCCTCAAAATTGTAAGTTATATTTATACAGCAATATATGGGTGTGCGAAAAGCACTTGAGTATAATAATATATTCATGAAATTTCAAATTATTATCATCAACAGCAAAAATAATATTTCAGTACAAGTTTTAAAAAGATAATTTTAATTATTTTTTTTCCCAATCATATGAATTCGTCTTTGAATTAATAACCTCGTTACAGCTCCATAAGATATTATTTTAACACAGGACATAAGATTAATATACATAGAAATGGACCACTATATGCAGAGTAAATGGACAATGTACAATTCTAGCTTATTTCCATATAACTACAGAGTTATCTACACATAAATATAGATTTCATAAGAAAATATGAATTTAATTTAATTTTAAAAATACATCAATGAATGCGATCAAAATGTATTTATTTTTATTTAAAAAAATTCTTTTCTCATTGGAAGGATTAGATTTTAAAACACTTTTCTTAAATTCATATGATTTGTATGAATATTTTTGTATCTGAAATATGAACAGATTCTGCAATATTTCTACAAAAATATAACGCATTAAAATTTTAAATATAGTATTATATCTGATTAAAAATTTAATGATATTTCTTACTATGAGTGCTTTTAATGAGGTTTCAAAAATACATTTTGACTAGCTTAATTTCAATGCTATGGAAGATGGCAAGAATAAATAATATCAATCATTATAATACTTAAAAACAACTTTAAAATTCTCTTGAAGAGATTGCTTAAATACAAGTTAATCTAAATTATGCAGAAAATATTAAATACTTCCTGTGAAAAAAAATTGTGACTGGATTACCGCCAAATTTTGTACATACATCCTCTTTTGTATGGAATTTTGATTATAGAAGAAGAAAGAAAAACATTTCATATTTGAGTTCATAGGTAGGTGTTTGAGCACAATTACGTTGTCTATTATTTTTTAAAAAATGCCTGCGTCTTTTTTATTAATAAAATTTTTGACAATCTAAAAAAATAATGAAATTAATAAAACTGCACATGCACTATTACTATCATGCGTATTTGTTGTTCGCTAACAATTACAGTTTAATTTCAACAGACTTCTACATTTGGTTTGATTTGACCACTTTATGACTAGGGGCCGAAACCATTTAGTCTTCAATGCAACGATAAAAAGAGTAAAACTTAACAAGCGGATTGAGTTGAGTTGGGTTAATATATGGCAATGCAAAGGCGGATCAATATGCAAAGTTGGCCGCGCAGAAAAATAGTGTGGATATAATTGTCCTCAAATCAAATGGAGTCTTAACTGAGGTGGAAAAGAAAGAAGAAATCAAGCTACAATGGTTTGACAGATGGATTATGTCCAAAAACGGAAGAGTGACTTACGATTTTCTTCCTAATACAGAAATAAAATTAAGAAGATGCCATCCACTGGTAATCCAAATCATATCATGACATGGGATATTCCCTGCGTATTTCCAAAGATTTGGAAGAATGCAGGAAAATGAATGCATTTGTGGAGGAATCGGTACTGCTCACCACTATTTAAAGGAATGCACAGAAATCTCCGATCATAGAAAACATCTGCAGTTAAAAGTAATGACTTGAGTTCAGTACTGATGGTACCAGGTAATCTTAGGATTCTGAGGGACATGATGTCTAAAGTTGTCAATTATATCCCAACTATTTGAAAGTTTTGTAGAGGAGGAAGTGGTCAGTTTATGACCACTTTGGGGTCAAGTATCTCGAAGAGAATATCAGTGTGACAGGTTCAATCAATGTAAGGATGGATATTGCTACAGCCCACAATCGGCCACAACAAATCCTGTCGATACTGCTACGTTCAGTGGTGGCGGGATGGTCGGCTGTACGCAAGAAGAAGACTTCAACGAACAGATTGCTGTCTTTTCCAAACACTTAAGGATTTACAGTAAATTTAATGAAAACGCGTATTAGAACATGTATTTTGTCAGTCTAAAAGTCTTGATAATAACAGAAATACTCTTTGTGTATAGCGGATCACCACGAATCGAAGCCATATCATGTTTTGTTGTTGCAGATTGGGTGCTTACGTATTACACCGTCTTCGCCAACGATCGTTAATGGTTTAGTAACTCATTGGCGATGGATTTAAATTTGGCGATAAAGTGGGATGATATAATACGTAAGTACCATAGACTGTTTTTAACATAACCCGTGAATAACACCAGCCAATTCAGAGAACTAGTATCCTCTTTGAGGCGATTTGTCCCCAGTCATAAAGTGGTCAAATACCGACCTTCATTATCACCTTAACCTCTACCTATTATTCTGTTAAACAAGACGGCCACCACTTTAAGAAAATCTTCCCGAAATTCATAATGTTAACACAAATTCTCGATCCACAACAAGGACTTCCAAACACTTTTAAACTTTTACATAGTTGGTAAAAAATTGACAGTTTTTGACATCATGTCCAGCAACAGAAATAGTGCGATTTAAGGAATAAAAGATTTAAATGAATAACAATCGATGCTAAAGATAGTGTCATTGTTGATAAATTCGTAGTTTAAAAATAAAAGATGTAATTATAAAGGCACAATATTTTTATATATTTTAAATTATATGCGAGATATTAATACTCCTGCCCTAAATTTTTATCTATCTGCCAAAAGAAGATGTCTTTTTTGTAATACGTACCTTATATTTAGGATAGATTGGCACATAACTATTGGTTATAATCCAGTTCATAATTTTTTGCACAGGAGGTATCCAAATTCTCCCTATTTAATTTGTATTTCTATATGTAAGTTAAATCTATTTTGTGAATGAACTATTTTAATATATGCAGGATGATGCAAATTCAACAGGAATTTGCTGAACTGAATATTTTAAATAAGATTTAAATCATAAACTTTTAAAATTTTTACAACGGACATTTTAAGAAAAAAAGAAAGCCTGATGTATATTTACAAGTGATTACATACCAATATGGTACGATACTTTTAAGAGTGATGGAGTCAGTTCTCATTATATAAAAGTTACATGACACTCATTTCCGTGTCGCCTCAAATGGCACCCTCGTTATCTGATCATGTTTCAGAATTTCAATGTTTAATTAACCCTGTTTTTATTCCTGATATAGGATTAAATATAATAAAACTTAACGTTATAACATGATTCAATGGTTTTTATTTCTTTATGCATAGGCAAAATGCATGCAGATTATATAATCAAATTTTCGAGACATGCAATTTTATTGTATATCATGAGAACATTAATTGACTCCATTAAACTTTTTCTCAAATTTTAATTATGAAATTCCACGAATGATTTTAAAGACATTTAAAACTGATCTCAACATGCAAAACTAAACTTTTCCAAATCTTGATAAACTTTTATTCAGTTATATCCAATATAACTGTGTAAAAGTTATTATTCAGTGAAAAATATTTTTCATACTGCATACAATGTATTGATATTAAATAGTATATATGAAAATGACTTCAAATAAATATATATATATCATTTACATAAAATCAACAAATTAATCTCATTTTGGTCATAGAGATATTGACCTTTGAAACAAATCAAATATTCACAATTCATATAATTTTAGAAAAAAAGGTGAAAAAAATGACTCATGGACAGTTTTAGACAAATTAAAGGATCATCCTGGACGTACTCTTTGGCATGTTGGCTATCTGCTTTTGTTCCTTCTCTTCATAGTAGATTAATTGAAACTAAATGAGCTTCCAGCATATTCTTTATTCATCTTTTGCCCTTTTAAATCATATCTTCTTTGATGTAGCCGTGGAAATCCTTCCTTTTGTGAGATGAGTTAGCTCTAACACTTGCTGGGCTGTCAGGAATAAGCAGGGAGGTTCGGTTGGAGGAGTTGTGATCCTTCTGCAACGGAACAAAAAAAAGACATCAAATACTTATACATAACAAAAAAATAAATTTTTATACCCTATCGAATTTTAAGTCAATACATTTATTTCTTTCCAGCTTTCTTAAAATATTATGAACATATAATATCAAAGAAAGAAAGAATGTATCATATCATAAAAAAAGGTTTTATTTAATCTTCCAAAACAATTAATTTAAAAAAAATTTAATAATTAAAAGCCGTTTAATTTTTTTTCCCAAAATCAAATATGATTTTGTGTCATGATTTAGGAATTATATTTTGATGTGGGTAAGAACGCTTAAAGCTTTTTTGATTTTTACACTAAGTATTAATATAAAAAAAACTTATTTTAATTGCTTAGATTAAAAATTCTTTATTCAAATCTGGCTCATAGAAGACTGTCAAGGTTCAAAGCCTGTTGTTAAAAATGTATTTTAAGTTCTTTCTTTGAAGTTTCTTTGAAAAATCATTAAAATGCAAGACATTGGTGTAAAGACACAATAACTGAAGCTTTTTAAACATGAATAAATCTCCTCTGGAACCTAGTTATACTATCTGGCTGTACTCCTAACCAGTTTATTCAACAACTGATATTTTTATAGATTCCTTTATAATGAATGCTTGCCCTGTTCTGGATATCTTCGACGCTCCATAGGGGTCTGAAGGCTCTCTAGATAAGCAGCTTTCTTCCAGAATTTAATTTAAATTAAATTTTATTAAGTACAAAGTTATTTTGATCGAAAGAAGATACCACAATATGTCTATTTCGATATGTTCATTCAGGATCTCAGTTAGGTATACTAGGTCATGATCACTATAATCAGACAAAGAAACCACTCTATACGTTATTAATGCATCCTTGATCTTAACACAGTTAAGCATACTAAGCCAAGACAGCTTTGACTGAAGATACCGCGCTACATCTTTCTATGAATACTTGATTTATTATATGATTATTTAAGTTTAGATCGCTTTCACAACAGAAGATGCCACATTAAATCTTTTACATAGATCCTTGATTCAAAATCTTGGCTTGATATGCTAACCCAAGATCACTTTAATCAACAAAAGGCACCACACTATATCTTTTACATGAGATCACAACCTCGGTTAGATATGCTAAGCCAAGTTCGCTTTAACCAACTGAAGATGTCGTCTTAAATCTTTTACATTAATTCTAGATTCACAATTTTGCCTATATATTCTAAGTCAAGATCGGTTTAACAAACTGAAGATAGCTTTATCATATAGCATTGATTCACGATCTTGGCTAGATATACTAAGCCAAGATCACTTTAGCCAACTGAAGATATATTATAGCTTGGCCACGTATTTTAGAGTCATAATCTTAGCTTGATATACCTAACTAAAATCCTTTTAAGCAACAAAAGATTCCATAACATAGTTTAATCTAATTTTTGATTCCTGGTCCGTTGTTGCTACTTATGGCACTTGCCATGAACAAGCCCAGCTGATACATCAGCAGGTTTTAAGCTGGAGATTTGTGTTGCTTGTTTTACAAGCAGCGCCATCTAGGGTCAAGAGTACGACTTAGCTACACACACGCCACAACCCTTTCTAGGGGGCGGATTTCATTCATTCATATCCAATCACTCATCCACAGATCGTAATTTAGAATTGGAACAGAGAACGATCGCCTCTGACCCAGTATCCCCAGTGATATTACTCTCGACATAGAGGACTTTGCGACCACGAACAGATCTAACGAGTGCCAGTCGCCATACAGTCGGGGAATCTTTTGGCCGGTGAGCTTTGAACCCGTAACCTAAGGAGTACGAGACCAACGCTCTACCAACCAGGCCATCCCGGTCCTATTGAATGAAATATGTTTAAAATTAATGACTAAATTGGATTTTTTTTAAAAAATTGTAGCAATGATGCTAGACTCATAAGAAACTACAGATAATTAAACGTTTTGACTGGATTCCGGACTGGGAGTATTTATATAATTCGAAGAGAGGAATTATTAGAAAAATCAACTCCTCTCTCTCCGATACGTGAGAATAAGCTTGTTTTCTCGCAGGCCTAGGAAACCTGGGGGTAAGGTCTCAGAACCAGTGTGTTTCAAATCCGAAACCCGATTTCACCGAAGAATCACCAGCCGCCACACACTCGGGGAATCTTTTGGCAGGTGAGCTTGGAATTTGAAATCTAAGGGGTAAGGGTCCAAAGCTCTACCAACCAGGCTCTACCGACCCTGTTTCCTGGTCTTAGCTGTATATGCAAAACCAACCTCGAAACTACAACCGATGTAATTGCATGAATTCCTTACCTCCGAGAAGGTGGTGATCATGGTCTTCTTGGAGTTTCGGTGGTGCAGGATTGAGGTGAGCGAGATCCCTGAGCTGTCGTTGGCCGTGTGGGCGGAAGTCCGGCAGCTGTACACGATCTTGGCCAAGTGCTGCTTGAAGAGCTTCGTGGTCAGGGTGTAGAGAACGGGGTTGAGGGCAGAATTCACGGGGAGCAGGAAGACCGCCACCCACGCATACAAGTCTTTCTGGATTTCGACGCCTGTTGAAACATACGACATTAGCAAATATGTAGAAGAATATATATTATGTGGTAAAATTTCTGAATTGCTTAATTAGTTTTTATTTATCTTATTATAAAAACTAATTAAGTAATTCAGAAATTTTAATATCTTATTATAATTCCTGTTTCTTTCTGAATAATTGATACAAGATATTAGTTCTTCAATGTTAAATAATGAAAATTTTAACCATTATTTTGCAGTTGCTTATGAGACTAAAAATTATTTATGGATTTTTTTTCATATAGGGAATAGTTAGTAACTGTTTATTTTGAAGAAAACTATAGCTTGCTCATTTTTATGATGACATGAAATACATACATTCTTTATTTCCAAAAGTCTAATAATATTTCAAATTCTTCAAAAAAAATTAAAAATAAATAAATAAAAAATATATTTAAAAAAGATTAATTTTTAAAGATATTTAAAGGAAAAAAAATGTTTATTTTAATGCAAGAGAACCTTTTTTTTCTTTTTATCTGATTTCTTAACTATTTTTGCAATTAAAAAATGTAATTATGACTTCAATTATTTAAGTTTTGCTTTTATCTAATTATTTAATTTTTTGGGATTTAATAAAAATTCAACCATTCTTTAATTATTTTTAACTTTAATTTATTACTTCAGTTATTATTTAAATTATTTTTTTCGATTTAAAGAAAGAAAATTATAAAGAGCTGCAGATCACTTGTTTATTTTAACGATTTGATTTAAAAGTTTCTGCTTGATTAATATCAATGCACGAAATGGGGTATTCAAGATTTTTTTTATTTCAATAGCATTAATCTGATCTTAAATTTAAAATAAAAAATTGTTTTAATACTGATCAGAATGGATTTTTAATGTTTATGATTATGCATCATTATAGGATTTTTAAAGCTATACTAATGCATAGCACATTTCATAAAAAATCTTTTAATATGAGATTCAATTGAAATTCTTAGGATCTGTGATAGACGAAAAACAAGACAATTATGCTCGTTTATTAATTTTCTTAAAACATGAAAAATAATTGAGGCTAAATAAAAAAATAATATTTAATTTTCATTTCCCCCCTAAAAATATATATCGCTTAAGATTTTATTTTAACAGTATAACTAAATTTTTTAAACTGATCTGCTGTAGAATAAAATAATAAAAATAACCTTTCAAAATCCTTATTCTCATATGATGTAGGTAAACATTATTATAATTTGAGCTGCTGGTTGTTGTTACTTATGTCACTTGTCATAGACTAGTCCACTGACAGTATCAGCAATTTTAAGCTGAAAGATCATCTCTTGTTTTAGTAGTTCCACCTAGGACCAGAATATAACTTAGCTACTCGTATATCACGACCCTTTTTACGGAGCGGACCATTCAAGTATTTCATTATTGATCCACAAATCGTAATCTGGCCCTGAATCAGAGAATGATCACCTCTGAACCAGTACCCCAGTGGTATTACTCTCGATATGGAGGACTCTGTAACCCTGACATATTTATATGTGCACCAGCCACTACATACTCGGGGAGTCTTAGAACGGCAGGGTTCGAAATTATAACGTAAGGGATGCAAATTAAACGCCAGACTATCCCTTCTCGAGTTGGCAGTGGCATTGCTAAATGGTAATTTAATCTAATAAATGTATTCAAAGGCGGCTTTATAAATTTTACAGAGCTATCAACAAGTTTTCATTTCCATAACTTCAGATTGATTGATTTCTGTCACTATATTACGAATGAAAGTATTTCGAGAAACTTATCAGGGAAAGTTTTAGAGATTAGTTTTCAGTTTATCAGGTTTCAGGATCTGTCGTTATATAAAATAGACATAATTTCCCAGAAATTCAATATTAAAATTTTAATGCATGGAAAATATCCATTAGTTTTCATTTAAAACTGGATACCGTATCAATCATTGGAAACTTAGGTTCATTTTTTATCCATCGAGACAAGGATTCGTGTCATTATTTTTATGTCTAAACCCTTGGATCGTAAATTCATCTCCCCCCCCTTCGGGACTTTGTTAACGATCCGCTGAGAAAAAGACAGAATCAATACCCGAAGCGAGCGTGTATTCTTTACAGTTAAAGGGCCGGTGAACAATATAAGGGGATTAAATGAAGGATAAAGGATATTTCCCCATTAATAACCATTAATGGTGACCTATAAAGACTGAATAAGTGTTTGAGTATTTTTATAATAATAAATAAAAGACGGTGAAGAACATAAGATATGACCGTGAACATTATGTAATAAGAAAAGTCTCTTAAAGAAACGGACACTATTATTTTTTCAGTCTCTAACTCTAACTACAGACATATAATATACCGTTTAAATGCAGGAGGATAAGTAAATAGGTCTGAAATGAAAGATAAGAAGATATACACAACTAAAGATGTATTTTTTATTTGAATCTTTTAGTTTTTATGTTTATTACCATGTCGGAATATGATGTTGAATTTGGGATGAGGTTTTTGGCGTCAACAAAAATCCGTAGGAGAGAAATAAAAATTCTATTATCTGCACGAGCATCTCAAAAAATCAGCTTTTAATAATGCATTGCCATGGCATTTACAAAAGCTGAGATTTAAAAAAATAAGTTAATGACTACATCAAATAAAAGCTAGAAAAATGTCATTTTGAGCGCATGGAAATAAACAAGCAATGTGATATTTTTTCAAACAATGAATGCGAGACAAAGTTTTTTGGATCGTTTGCAATACTAAAGTGACTCATTCGATGAAACAAATAGAATGAAAAAAAAATATTATTTAACTTGCACGAGCACGGGATGCTTGGCTTTTCAAGAAATGATGTTCTTACACGATACCAGGAAATGTGTATAACATATTTCATTTTAATGTTTTATTTAGTTTTTATTTATTTTCAGTATTTTTTAAAATAACGCAGAATCCTTTCGAAAATCGGGAAGAACAAAAAAAAAAACTTTCATAATAATAATTTCTTCCTGACACTCATAGCCTATCAGAATTACTAGAAAATAATGTTGCTATGACTAATGGCACTTACGGTGGGCAAACCCCCGCTGATACGATCGGCAGAATTTAAGCATAAGAAATGCGTCTATTTGTTTCACACGTAGCGCCATCTAGGGCCAAGAGCTACACACACGTCACAACCCTTTTTAGGGCGCGGACTTCATTCATGCAAATTCAATCACTAATCTCAGATCGTAATTTAGACCTGGAAAAGAGAACGATCACCTCTGACCCAGTATCCCTAGTGGTATTACTCTCGACATGGAGGACTTTGCGACCACGACAGATTTAAGGAGCGCCAGCCGCCACACATTCGGGAAATCTTTTGGCCGGTGAGCTTCGAACCCGTAACCTAAAGAGTACGAGACCAACGCTCTAGCAACCAGGTCATCCCGGAAGAAAATAGTGTAAGCTAAAGTAGCATATTTCAAACAAATTTCTTTTATTTTGTAAGATCTCTAAATATCTTTTGATAATTTCAAACGCACCGTCAAAGAGTTTCAGAACTGTTGACTTAACGATCATTTTACAATAATCAATATTCATTGGAAATGAGTGCTTATCCAAAAGAGTTTTCTTCGCCCTTACCTCCCATGGCGATGACCTTGATGAGGACGATGGGCACCCAGCAGAGGAAGTCGGTGCCGACGATGAAGGCGAAGCGCTTGGCGATGGTCCTGTCCTGCAGCTGCTGGGTGGAGCGCAATCCTATCTTGGAGTGGGAGATGGTGAAGAACATCGAGATGTAGGCGAACAGGATGAAGAGGAAGGCGGCCAAGTTGAGACCACAGAACAGGAAAGTAGAGTACTCCCAAGCCTGCAAGAGACACTGAGAATTCAGCACCCATTCTGAACAACGTATGCTTTCTGCAGCGTCGTTTACTGGCTGTCATGATTCATTTGTACTTTATCACTTATAAAGAATAAAGAATAAGAAAGATCATTATAATTGTGAAATATTAGATAATGGAATGTAGGACCTTGTAGACCACTCTCAGTTCCCTGAAACGTTTTTTGGAATCCACTTTAACCACCTGTGAGTGAAAAATATCATGCACTAAGACCACAAAGGTGCTAAGGCGAATTGAATATAATATGCAGTTTTTTTAGCCAAATTGAAAATTTTCTCCCCAGTTTTGAACTTAATCCCTAAAAAGGGAAATCTGTTTATGGAAACATTTGAATCAGTATGAGTATTATAAATCCAAAACACAATAGATAAATAAGGGGAAATTAAGCTTATAGCGCTAGAATTTGAAAGTCAAAGTGGCCTAACTATTTATGCCTAACTAGTACTCCTTTTTTTGCAGCTGACCATCCTTCCACCTCTGAACGAAGCCTATCGATAAGATTTGTTGGGACCGAACCTAACACCTGTGGCAGATTGAGTATCCCTGTACAATAAGACAATATGCTGCTCAATAACATTTTAGGATCAACATTTAGGTTAGCACTGCTGTAAGATTCTTTGTCCAGAACATATTACCGCTAAAAAGTATAGAAATTTTAGAAAAATAGGCGGAATTCATGACAGAGCTATGTTTTTGAAGGTGATCTTTGTGTTTAGCTGTAAAAGACAGTTATCCTAATTTAGGATAACATTTTCCTACTTAAATTTGATTTTATGAGATAAATATCAGTCTTCTTCATATCATTGAACATTCTGATTTACAAATTTTCTCCACAAATTCCTTTCGGAAACACAAAAATGGGGTTGAGAAATCTCCTAGGAAGTAGGCGTCTTCTCGTTATCCTGCAGAGATAAGATGATGAGGTGGTTGTACTGATCATAGTTCCGAGGTTCAGTTATATTTTTAATTATTGTTCCAAAAATATGGTATAAAATAACATTTTTTCTGACCGATCGCAAAGACTAGTGTTGCTATTAGATAATTTATATACATCGGATGTCTTCGAGCTTGAATTAGCTCGATTTCTTTATCTATTTTTTCAAGAAATAACGAAGCTAATTCATGAATGAAATATAAATAAGAATGCTTCTAACCATTACATATCTTTTTTATGGTATTATGTACTTTTTTTTATTTTGCATGAATTCCAAATTTAAAGAAACTAGTTTCTAGTTTCAAGAAACATAAAATAATGAAGTATCATTAATTGAATAATAATTTTGTCATATGAAAACGTAAAGAAATTTCAAAAAATATAAATGCAAAAACAATTTCAATTTATATCTTTTTAGCCCATAAGTTCGAAATATGTATCTGAATTCTAAGAGACATTTTAAAATTTAAGAGATTAATACATATTTTTTTAAATATTGCATGAGGAAGAAAGTTAAATCTCTTTGTTATCTAAATCACAATGTATATATGGATAGATCCTTGCATATGTAATATAATATTCCATAATACATGACATATTTTCATTGAAGGGCTCATCGCTCTTGAGCGCTTGCTTTGAAGATATGCTATGCGTCGTTTTAATGGGCATCTGAGCCGAACTTACTTGTCCGAACGGATCGTGTATTTGAAGTGGCAAACACACTCCGTTGTTGCCGTAGAATTCATCCCCGTAGTAGTCGATGTCGAGAAGTGGCAGGGCAGAAAGAAGAATGGCAACACTCCACACGGCACCCATAGCGATTGAAGCCGAAGCAATGGTCCTTCTCTTTAGGGACAAAGGATACAGGATAGACGTGTACCTGGAAGCATTTGTTCGATGGTTTTAGAGTATCTTATATGCTTTGAAAGTTAAACAACACAAATGATAATAAAGATTACACTTTAGTAGTTATAAATAACACATATTAAAAGTACCAAAAAAATTTCATGAAACATATATTATATTTATATGGATTTAAGAGCGAAAGACTTATGACAAATGATTATAAAATTACAAATACTGTTGTTATTTTTAAAATAAATTATCAAACTTTAAGCCTAAAAATAATTCTATTTATAACCATTGTCTTCTATTACTTGAATAGACAACTATGTTAATCACACACAAATTTTGAAAGATAATATTAATTTTTTTAAGGAGCGTTGCAATGATAATACTATCTATGAGCATATAAATGACTTAAGAGTTATATAAATCTCACTTTTATAAATAAAAAAATATCACTATATTTTGACATTTATTTCACTTGTACCTTTTACTACATTTTATACCATTTTTAATTCGCTACAGACAGGAAAAAAGTCTTAATATTTTGGCATTATAATATTTTTCCACCAAAGGAATTATAAATATGCTATATGTTATTTCAAATTCTTTAGCACCTGCTTTAATTTTAAATTACTCATATACCCATATTACATTATATTTTCAGTATATTGATTGTATATATTAAAGGAATAATTTTTAAAAAACAACTAATGTATCTTGAATAAGTTTCAAGATAAGAATATGTAAAATACAAAATATTTTTTTACCATTTTTGACATATTTCTATTAACTTTAATAAATTATTTCAAATTCTTTAATGTATGCTCTATCTTTAAACTAGAGACTAACAAAAAGCAAAAATAAGAGAGAACTAACACAAAAACAGCCGTATCATGAATTTTTATGCAAAGTACACACATAGAAAAAATTAAAAAAAAAAAATAGCAATACAAATTAACTTCGGGGGTGGAGGTGCAGAAGAAATAGATTGTAACAAAAAAATTTGGAAACTGGGCAAACTTTTTACTTTTTTCTGGCCTCAAATGTATTGAAGATGCGAAATTGTATGCACTCAATAAATTTAAACACAAAATAGGAAATTGATAAAATGCAATTGGAAATAATCGATACTTCTAATTTTTGACAGACACATCTGTATATTCAATTCATATTAACTTTTAAAATTAGTATAGTGATTTCCCCTGTTGTGTATTAGATTCTTCAAGTGTGATTGCAGTAGCAATGTATCTTCACGATGAATAACGTCTTAAAATTCTTATGAAGTGTTAAAAGTGTGATCTGCCGTGATTCAAGTAAATATCCTATGGCGGATTTAAATCAGAGGAATATCTTATCCATTTTCACAATTGATTCCTTCACATTCATGATAATCTATCACTAATATAGTTTCATGAGGATATGAATTATTGTTCATTAGAAATGCCCATAATAGCTCTAAGGAGGTTGAAGAGAATAATCATTTTTGTATGTTAAGGATTCAGAAAGCACGATGGTAAAAAATTTTAAAAATTAATGTATATTCAATAAATTTCTAACTAAGAGACCATCATTAGACCATTCAAAATGATGTCAATCTATACCGTGATTCAGCCGCATTTGTACCGATGACTTTCAAAGATGTTGTCAGATTAATTGTAAGTACTTCGTTCCACTCATGTAATAATGTTTTTAAATAAACTTCCGAAATTAAAGAGGTACCCATTATTGCAAATGTGAAATCAGTATGTGGATAAATCAGTTGTGACTTTTTTAAATAGCAGCAAACCAGCCAATGGAGTAGATCAAAAGCAGAAAACTCCACAAGACAGCCCAGCCAGCTCGGGATAAGGAAAAATATATATTTCTTATTTTGAATTTATTTATTTTTATTCTTTCATAAATTGAATTATGTTAAGATAAAATATATACTTATATTAATTATTATTGTTTTGAAAATATAATTCACACACTCTTTTTATGTTGATCTAATTATCGAAGTTGTCTAGAATCCAGATTTTCTTAACACTCCGTGACAGTCAATACCGGGCAAAGGAAAGAAGAGCTTCTAACCGCTGTTTTACTGCTACAGTTATATTACCTTTAAGAGAGAACAGGTAATGGCCAGACTTATAGTTGTGATATGCCGCGATGCCATCGTGTCATATAACTGCACAGTCTTGTGATCACTTTTTTATTTATTATATATATTTATTTTTAGAAGTTAGTCCTTGCATGCCTGAATTTAGTTCTATTGAATGGTTCTTGGCTTCCCAGGAAACAAATTTTTAAAATAGTTGAAGTTAAAAAGCTGTTAAAATGAGTCTAAATTCAAATTATTTTATTCGAAGCTAAAAAATGTATTTATTTATTTACTTTGAATGCCATAAGATAATCGCCAGTTTGGGTTTATTTCTTTTTGAATGAAAAAAACGAAGGTATTTAACTAAAGAATCTCTTATTTGTTGGGATAATTTCATCCTATGGATGGGCAATTTTATCATCCCAATTCTTTGGGATAATATCATCATCCTATTTATTTTCCTTATTACTATTCTTAATGTGCTGGCGCCATCTTGTATGGCAGTTCGCACCTTACAGCGAAAGATCTGAAAAAGGACTTGTAATTTTATGTTCTTATAATTATCCTTTCTCTATGTCCATGTGCATTATTAAAAAAGGACGTAAACTTTCCTGAAATATTTCTTATCAATTAATTCTGACCTTAATGTTTTCCCATCATAACTAACAACATCTTTTGTTTATAAATAATAGTATTGGATATACTTAGAATTATACTGATAATAAAAAAAAGTATTTTTTAATGTATATTTTGAAAAGTGAAAATAAATACCGGTATATTAATTTATGAAACTGTAAAATAACATCTGGAAAGTATTAAAAAATTATGGAAAGCTAGAAAACCAGTTCAAAACAATTAGAATCAATCACCTGTCCACAGTAATGATGGTGAGAATGAGCACTGACGATTCGCTGCTGAGGGTGGACAGAAAACCGCACATGCTGCATTGCCAACTGTGCCTCCACCTTGTTTCGTGGTGAATGTATTGTCCTCTAAATACCACATCGTAGGCGGCGATGATGAATAAGTACAGGGACATCAGGAGGTCGGCCAGTGATAAGTTCTTGATGTAGAACGAGTGAACCTCGTTCGGTTCGGCGAGCAGGAATCGTCCGACCAGGACAGCCACGTTGCCCAGACCGGCCACAAAGGCAACTAGCCATACGCTGACGCGAAGGACTACACTGTCCAACAGATGGGCAATGCTACTGATGCCATCACCTCGTGGTTCACATACCCGGACATGAAGGGCCAAAGAGCACAGATGGAATTCGTCAAAATATCTGAAATTGTAAAATTATATCATTTTTTGAATAAGAATGAAAATGAATACTCCAAGAATTGATAACTTTTTTTACCAAAATTTTTTAATCAGATAACAAAAGCAACTATTTGATAAATTTTTGATTCAATTCTCAGTTAAAGAATTTCTTGGAAAAAATCAAAAAATTATAATAGAGATCGCATTATTTCCAGCAATATTCTTATAACAGGCTTGATAGGAATACACCTAACTATATAATTGTCTAAGACGCAAGAAGTAGTTTCATCATTACATTAGTATCTTAATTTCATTTTTTTTTCATTGAGATGGCTTCAATTATTTACAAATTGCACATAAGCAAACCACAGTGCCTTTTTTAAAATCCAAATTAACAGATTACACTGACAATTGTTCATATTAAAAAACTCTTAATGGAATTTTATTATTATTTGAAAAGTGCCAAAAAGCAAAATGAATTTAGGAATTTTTTCAGGAATCTATGAACAAATAACTAAATTTATTTTAATCTGAATGAAAAATGAAAGTTTTCTGTGCATTAGTATTAAATTTGTAAGAGTGCTTAAAAAAATCCTTGGTGGATCTAAAATTTTTTTAATTATCTTAATCTATATCAAAAGGAATCCTGACAATTAATAAGATATTCTTTAGAGTATTTAGACAGAGATATAGCCTTTTTAAGGAATTTATAAATGTAAAACTTAAAGCATGAGACTAAAACCTAATGTAAGTAACTACTATAAGAGAAAACAACACTCATTTCATCTAGACAAGCTTGAGCATTTTCATGTAATATTTCAGTTATTGTCATAGAAACAAAAGATTTTATGGAAGAGCTTTGAGACAAACAAGCAAAATAAAACTATATACAAAAAAAACTTACATATAATTTAGCTGGAGAAGTTCATCAAAAGCTCCTGGTCTTAAAGCTTTCAAGGGATTCTTCTTTAGATTTCTGCGATAAAGACAAAAATTTAACAAATATAATTATAAAAGGATAATTACTTATTTACACATTAATAAATAAACTGATTATTACATGAATTATACTATAATTCAAAATAATTAAATACTATAATAGCATCAACCAAAATAAATCAATTTTAATATGACTAGATTTCAAAGTTAAAAACTCGCTTTAATGATAAAGGACGTTTAAGTTTCTCAAACGCGATTATGACAAGAATTATTTATGAAATGTTAACCTTATTATCATCAAAATGTTGACTAAATAATTAAAAACGATTAAAATTTCTATGATTTAAATAGTTACAACAAATTAAAATGGAAACAGTTTTATATTTATAGAATTTCTCAGAAAAAAAATCCATTCATTTGAAAATTTCAAACTCAATGAAGAGTATAAATTTAGCTTTAAACTGATTAAAGATTCAGAAAATAGACTGAATATGACGTAGTTAATTAATTGCCATTTCTAAATTTTCATTTTTCGTCCTTGAATTTTTTTCTCACTTTTTTGGCTTTTGAGTTTCTGAAATCGTAAATTAGTAAAAAATTATTTTTACTAACTTCGAAACTTTCTCTTTTTAATCGAATTAAATAAGAAACAATTTCGTGTAAATTATTTAAAACGAGAAAAGAAAAAAAATATTGTTTTTGGAATTTTATCTTTATTATATTAGCAACAATTTGGCAGCGCAATTAATTTTGTTATTAAATAAGAAGCATAAATTATATTGTTGTTTCTTTACTCTCACAAAGAGGAATTTCAAATAGCGTTTTGAAACATCACTTAAATTTAAAAAAACAACATTAAAGTAACGTGTTTAAAAGGCAAAACTAAAATTCCACAGTAAAAATGATTTATAGTTTTTCATTTTTATCATAATTAGAGATTTTACATTTTCAAGAGATAATTAAATATTTTACATTCTTTATTACTAACACAGTTGAATAAAATATTGTTACAATAAGAAGATACTAGATTGAGAGTTTTATGAATTCTGCTTACATGTTGTTTCTTGTCATAAACGAAGAAAAGGTTAAAAAGAAATATTGTGACTGTAAAAGGATTCTGTATTGAGAATTTGATGGCTCAATTATCAATGAATCAGGAATGATTCATACGAGTTAGATAATAATCAAACAAAGATTACTGTCGAATATTTTATTAATTCCGAGAAAAGATATTTTTAAAAATGTGCTTCATTATCTATCTCTAAACACGTTAATTATAAAATAGAGTAAGCAAAACAGACGAATTTAGATGCAGAAATAAGAAAATTTCACCAGATCTACGGAGAAGATTAAATTTCAAAGATTTCTTGTCATTTTGTCCTTTTGAAATTAATTTGATCTGGATATTTCAAAAATAGAATAAAATAATTTAATTTTTTTTTCAAGATATAAAAACGTCTCAGTTTTTTGAAAGGTTGGCGTATTTGTTGATATGATGACTGAAGACTAAGTTATGTTACCAACATTTCTTTAGTTATGAATATTTAAAAACACTAAAGAAATGATTAGTATTTCGTATATTAAAATTAATAATTTATTTTGAATTTTTAAAAAAGGATGAAAACTAATCTTAATTTTATACGCAAATGTGAGTTACATTTTCAGTTCAATGTTTACTACAAGAATACGTTTATTTAATATGATGAATGCATGAAATTGCTTGAAGTTAATTTAGAGAGCAATTCACACGGGTACTATAATACGCCTTTCTTCAATAAATGACTGAGACATCGACAACTAAAAGCGTTTGAAATTACTTACAATGAATCCAATTTCGTCATCATTGAAAAAGTTTTTCTTTCAATACTGCGTATTTGGTTTCCTTGTAGGTCGCTGAAAGAAAAAATACGCATGCGATTAAATGTATGTAATTCTATTTTGTATGTAAATTATATCCTACATTAAAAATTATATGTTTTATTAATTTTTACAAAATTAGATTGAATGTTCATGTTTTGAATGTTGCTTGATTTAAAAGCCGATTTTAAATAATTAGATATACATGAAATAAAAAGTGAGATCAATCCTTCAGCAATACTTGCTAGTTACATCCAATGATATAGTTACATCCAATGATAATGATAATATCAATGATCCAATCATAAATAGTTTTTTTGTTCCTTTTGGTTTTGAAAATAAAATTCATTATTTTTTCATTTGTAAAACAATAGCTAGATTATGAAAATCAAGCATTAGATAATTATTTTTAGCATGCTTTACATCGCAAAATTAAATAAATATTAGAAACGTTTTTTACTCTCTTTCTCTTTCAAAAAATCACATTTTGTTATTAAATTTTATTTTTATAGATAGTCGCGTTTTCCAGTGAAATAAAAGAACAATTCTATATTCCTGTCTTTATATGTAGCTTTTTCCTTAAAAACACACACACCTATACACAAAGCATTTTTTGAATTTAAATTGGTATAAAATAATTCTTCGAAAGCTATTAAAATGAAATCATTATTCGCAAATACACATGTGCTCATGCGTGTGAAGTAAGGGAAAAAGTAATTTTAAAGAGTAATACAAACTAATACAGCAATTATTGTTCATAAAATTATTGTTTTGAATATTTTATTATTAATGCAAAATAAGTTCCTTTTCCCCTTTAGGCTTTATTCCAACAACATTTAATTAGAAAAAGCGTACTTACAGCTTCAAAAGGGACGTCAAATTTCCAAAAGTATCAGCCCTCAGAGAATGCAGCTTGTTCTTTGATATAGCCCTAATGATTAAAAAAGACTTCAGATTGAAATAATTTTATAAGATATTCTTTGATGTCAATTCTTTTGCTATTTAAGTTATTTCATATAAATAAGTGAGTAAGGATATTTAGAGTACAACAAATATGTGATATAATAAGACGGAAAATGAATTCTAATGTTAAGAGAGAAGTTCTCTTTCAACTTTCTGTCTATCTTGACTCTTTTATAAACTAAATTCTTATATTTGAATTGAGATTTGGACTAAACTCGAATTATATTACAGAAGTATTCCCCATTAAACATCTATATTCTTGGTTCACTACTTTCCTTCTATTTAGGGTAAGTCATTTCTATATGTATTTTCTCTTTGTCAGTCCAAAGAATAATGAAATATCACCAGAAAGACATGAATTTTTGGAATTTTAATGTTTAACTTGTTATAGATTTTGTTATAGTGTGTCATTTAACTATTTATTCATAATTTTCTACCCAGGTGCACCTCGAAATTATTATGAGATGACATGGTGGTTGGATCTCGCCATCCTAGAGGATGCACTAATAGGTAGGGGGTAGGCTCCTCCCATCGATGACTTGGTGTACTTCCTATGAGAAGGATTGTACCGTGGCCGGTGATGGCCCTTAGGATTCAAATACAGTTATCGCCAGTGTTACTATTGCGATGATCTGGTGTTCAGTATTTTGGTTTATTCCATGAACTTAAGGGTGGGTCGGTGAATCTGGTATGACTAATTCAAAAGTTCGTTGGAATATGATTAATTCATTTCATACATATTTTCCTTTCAGAAAGAATACATTTAAGAATAAGAATAAGAAATTTAAATTTATTTCAGATGCAATCCTATCTTCATTTTATTCAATTTATAGTGCAGTTTCACACTCTGAATTTCTTTTGATTTCCTATCCTATACCGCCATTGATCAGATCCTTGAAACCTAATAATAAAACAAGTTCAGTTGCTTTAATCTCAGCCTTGTGAACAAGCAAACACTCTGATCTTTTTCTCAGCAGCTAATTCATAGAGGATGACTTCTAGCTTCAAATTAAATAAATAATCTTTATTTCTTAAAAAGGAAGGAAATAATTATTGCCGATGTTTCTCAGCTATAAAAAACGTGAGTTGAAATCGAAAGTTGGTAAATTTTGCGGCATTACTTTTTGCGAATAACCTTAATTAATACTTATTTTAAGAATAGGGCCTAGTATTGAAAACAATCTTAAATAATATTCTAGGATTTGGTTTTCTATTTGGCCTTAATTTCGTGAAAATAAAGATGGTAATGATATAAAAAATAAATAAAAATCTAACGATTATACTTAGTACTTAATTTAACGATTATTGTTTTTAATTTGATTACACTTGATATATTTATAAACCACTTAATATTAAATGCAAATGGAAATAGAATAAATATATAATTATACCTTTTTTTCAAAATATTTTTATATAATATTTACAAACATAATTATTTTCCTCAATCAAGATAGTGTATGGGTCTTTGGGTAATATTCAATTTTAGGCTAAATTTCTAAAAGGATGCATCAATAAAATACAAAATAAATTATGTATATAAAATGTAAAAATGAATCATTGGTTCATATTCAGATATTTTTGATAATAAATATTAAAAAAAATTATGAAAAATTTAAAAATTTTATGCGGGTTATTCTTTCTTTATAGAAAAAAGTATGAATGAATTAAATGATATGGAGAACAGCCTTTTTGAAATGTTTCCATAAGAATATGAATTTAAACATAAAAGCGTGATAATTATCAAACTGAGCAAAACAATAATTTTAAATATAAATTAATTTCTTTACAAAAAAGAGTTTGAACGTACAAGCTTTTCAAATTTTCCAGTCCGTCAAAAATAAGTGAATCCACCGTTGTCAGTTCATTCCTGGAAAGAGACCTGAAATAAGAATGTAATTATTAGAAAGTGGTAAAGATGGTTGTCACATTTGGCGACTTATTACCAACAAAAAGTTACAACTTGAAGCGAGTGTCCACCTTGTACACGATTCTCGATATATCGTCGCATGATATTCTGATAGTCACATAATTCTTTCAAACCTTTTTAAATTGGTTAACGACTTAAATTAATTAAGGCAAAAAATGGCTTAATAATAATAATGTTCTCACATGATAAAATGAAATTTGAGATAATATATTTCATTTTTTCATTTTTCTTTTTTTATCATTGATTTACTACGGCATTCTGCTGCTTACATATCTATTGATATGTAAGAAGCCAAGAAATATGCCAAGAAACTGTTGAATAATGTACAGACTTCTTTCATTCCTTGTATCCATCCTGCAATTCATTATGTATCTAGCATAACACCCTTCTGCTTTCTTGGTATCCATAACACTGAGTTATTTAACAAGTTGGCTGAGCACAAGATGGATGGGGAAAAATCGAGTGCATAAAAAGAAAGATGCAACAAACCATCCACGGGGTCACCCCGAATCCTATCCTGGACAGTTATATTTAATGTTTTAGCAAAGTTATGATTAAGTGATGGGAATAAAAATACTTAAAAACAAATGGTGACAATGGGTTAAACTTATAAAAAGCATTGGTATTTTTAGATGCTATCTCCCTGAATACTTTAGGTCATGAGCTGTGGATAAACTAAATAGAGATTACTAATTGGGAAAAAAAGAAGAAAAATAATTGAAAAATAATGGAAATGAATAAATACCATTTATAAACGTATAAATAAACTGTATATAGAACCAGAAATCTTCTGTAGCTACTGTCTGAATGTAGTAAAACTTGTTGTTACTTATAGTACTGTACAAGTCCGCTGACAGATATGCCAGCTATTTAAGCCGGGTGAGCGTCTCTTGTTTTTTCAACAGCACAAACTAGAACCCAGAACACGACGTAGCTACTTCATGCGTCACATTCGCTTGCACAAACCCTTTTTACAGGGGGGGGGGGAGATAGAGTACAGAAGAAGAACTATGCTCGAACCCGAGACGACGAGCTAACGGGGAATGCGCGCTGCCCTTATGCCAGGAATTCGGCTGTAAAACTTAAATTATGAAAAGAAACAAAAATATGCTTCAGCAAATTTATGTTCATCGTAATTCATGTAATTGTGCCTCGTGATAATAAAGGAGACAGCGTTCGTCTTCTTCCATCTATGACATTCGACTATCAAGTTTTCAGTTTCTGTTCTGTTTTCTTTTCGAATAAAGATTAATAACGCTAAGGGGCAATCTCTAAAGACTCTTGTATTAATTAAGGAACACCACTCTTCTCCTACGGCAAATTAAGTGATACATGTTTAGAGTAGAAATTATTCCAAGCAATCTTTCTCTACAAGGGCGAATGGGTAAGATTCAATTATCGGGTTTATCAGAAAAGAACCCGGAAATTGTGCAATTTAAATATTGTTTTTATTTCATATATAAAAAGTGACCCAAAATCAACGCAAGATTTTAATTTCATAGTCTTTCTACATTTTCCACAATATGTTACAATATTTTGATACTTGATACCGAATTTCAAATTAAAGGGAAATATTGTACGAATACTACAATGAGACTTTTTTGTCTATAAAACTGTTGTGTTTTTATTTGTTTTCTTTGAACGCAATACCACAACACCGTTTATTGTTGTTGTATGAAGGGTGTCTCAAAATCAAAATAAATTTGAATTCTTCATCAATTGGGCAGTAAAGTGTTGTCTACCGTATATAAAAAAAACCATTTGTCAGCCGATAGTTTAGGGTTAGTAAAAATGGAACGTTACACTATAGAATCCCATGTTAACGCAAAATTTGAATTAAATATTTTTTTTCTTTTAATAGTTATACTTTTATTGAATCGTAAAGTACACGTGATAGGGTTATGATTGGGATAGCTCATAAGGAGAATGGCTTCCATGGCTTTGAAGTTGTATATTTTGTCAAAATTTTCCATGATAATTTTGCATAAATGTGGCTGCCTTTCGTTGATGCAGAGTTGATTTTTCTACTTCCATACATGCATGCTTGTAGACTTCATATCATATACCTTTGAATTCAAACACCATATAAAGTAAATCCAATAGTGTTAAATCAAACGATCTAATAGTTAAGTTCTATAATTTCCGAAATGTGACTTTCATTATTTTTGAAATATTCTTTAACAATGAAAACACATTCTGTAATACTCCAATTTTACTAACCTCAAACTATCATTTGTCAAATAATTTTTTAATAAAGTTGTCAACGCTTTACATCACGAATAATGGCATATTCAAATCTAGCGTTAATTATTGGGCACACTTTTAAATAATAATAAACACTGATAGAGCCTTACATACTGAGAAAACAAACAAAACAACAGCTAGTTTGCAGGAAACAAAGGCAATATTATAATATTTGTATAAGATTTCCTTTTAATTTGGAATTCGATATGCATCATTTTAGAGCATAAAAATAACGTAGTATAATGTATAAATTGCAGGAAAATTATGAAAATATCTGATTAAATGTTTTTTAATGTAATTCAAATCTTTAAAAAAACCTAAATTATGGAGGAATTTTATCAGTGAAATTATTTCTCACATTTGCAAATTTATCATTGTAAATCTACATTGTATATGTTATAGAGCTATACGCGATACTTTTGTCTTCATTCGAATGCAAACTTTGTTTTGTCGTGCAAAAATAAACTATTTTTCCGGTTTTTAGTACTTGTTGTGATTGCAAAAGATTTGATTTAGTTGTTGTTGATAAAGTTAAACTTGTTGGCATTCATGAATTTTTAAATTAATTTCTTTCAAATTCATAAGTTATAAACAGCATGGGTTATTCAAAAAATTTATTTTAATATTAAAGAAGCAACTATTTCCGTGCAGCAAATATGAAATTAATATAAAGGAAAATATTTCGTTGAAATGGTAATTTAATCATAGCCTTAAATTCCTTTACAAAATCTTAAACAAGCTCTTGAATAGATTACTTTATGAATAATTCATGTCTTAAATAAAAAGAAAAAATAAATAAATGGTAATAATAGAACCTCTGTATTTTGTGGAAGTATTTTATGAAAAGATTCCGAAAATTCCCCAAGATTGAAAACGTAAAAAAAGTGTTAAAAGTATTTGGTTTCCCGGAGGAAATAAAATAATTCTTTACTCGCTAAAATAATTAAGACTCTTTAAACTTATATTTCAAAAACACATATCATAGACTTAAAAATATAAGCGAAAAATCTTTTCTTTTTATCTAAGATGTAAATATTGAATATTAATTTGAGTTTTTCAACCATTATTGCATTTTTGATATTTCTTAAATTTTGATAAATACAAATTTTTCAGGCAGAAATTCTTTCTTGACAACACATAAAATTGTAAAGTAAATTTTTTTCGGTATTTTCTCCCCTTTTTCATTAAGTTATAATATTAGATTTTTGGCTCTTCATTACATTTCTACAGAATGAGGTTTAAGAAAAAAAGCAATTTAATTTTAACTTAAACAAGTGTCACATTTTTTAAAAAAATGAAGAAAATGTTTTAAAATGCATTGAAAATTTATTTTTGATATTTAGTATTATTTAGTTTTTAGTATAGCTATACTTAATCTTTGGATGAACATTTCTTTGAACTACTTAAAGAATGAAATTAAACAATGAGTACAAAGATGAATTCATTCATAGATTTGTTTCATTTTATAATAAAAAATTATGTTTATAATAAATAATTTTATGTTTTTTTTTCTCTTTATATCTCTATAATACAGAATATTTATAAAATCTAGATAATATATTCTGTTCTTTCGGCAAGCACAATTCGCTATTTTCTTATATGAATTCAAAAAGACTCTATAGATTCATCATAAAATTTTATATTGTAAATACATGTTGTAGTTTTTTTTTCTTCAATGAGCTCTTTTACCAATGACGGAAGGTCTGGATTGTATGCAACTGTTAAGAGATAGCGCACAGAAAGGAATTCATATTGGATATGTTTCATTATGTAATAAAAAATAAAAGTATGTTTCTAATAAATAATTTCATATTTTCTCTCTCTCTGTGTCTGTATGTATAT
>JAOUZG010012033.1:846617-856929 GCA_026289955.1 Argiope argentata | reverse complement strand
AGAGCATGGATGTATTAAAGTGAGAATTCCATATTAAGTTTAGATTATTTATAAAATTGTTGTCGACAAATTTCAAGGAATATTGCTACAGATCAGAATTTCTTTAATGGTACAAATACGAGCTGTTAAAAGTCCCAAAAGCAACAGAGCAAACAGTAGAATGCACCTTTCGAATGTATTCTATAATTTAGATTTACAAGTAATTATACGATGATGTAGTAATTATGGCATCTAATAAATTGTACAATTGAACTGAGAGCCATGATATCAAAATATACTGCTCTAAAAATATGTGCTGTATTTAATTGAAAAGCTATTCAAATTCCAAGAAACAATAATTTAAATCTCGCATGAGAGCGTCGATATGTAATCCTTTACATTATATACATCAAAGCTGTAATGCAATTTATTATTGAAATTATGCGTAATGTAGCTATCTTTGTTGATAATAAAAGCTGAGATGTGGGTATTCAAAGCAATTATGGTCGTTAGGGCACTTGCAAGTGATTTTGAACAAAGCCTGCAATAAAGATGATGTTTTATTCCATTTGGATAGGTTGTTGTCCGAGATAACGGTTTTCTTTTTCTATTCAGGGAACCAATAAGTCAAGTACATATTATTAAAGTAAAGCCTACGAATTGAGATAGTGCCCTGTAAGGGCGGAAAGTCACATGCAAAGTGGTAGAGCATCATGAATCTAAAAAATGAAGAGATTACAAATTTCAATTTATTTTACGCATCTTAAAACTAAGAATAGAATCCATAAATCGCAATTTTTTAAAACCCTGAATTTTTAATTAAGCTGCAGCTTTATCATTATTATTTTATGAGTGAACAGCACCTTTATTGAAAAGTCCTTTTTGGAAATTTCTGAATTAAGTATTCGCCTTTATACTTACGATTAATTGTATCAACATCTATTGCTCAACAAAGTTTTAAAATAAAAAAATCATTTTCTATTCCAATTAGTAATTCTAACTGATATCGATTATAACGGAACTACTGAAAATTTCAATGTATATTGCAATGTATTTCATTTATGGATTCTGGTATAATTAAAATAATTTAATCTCAAATCTACTTAACAGGTACTTCTATCAGAAATCAGAGTGCAATTAGGATACATAATTGATCTCTATAATTGACCTTCCCGGCGATCTGGCATAAGGGTAGTGCGTTTTCCTCGTGATCTGGCTATCCCGGGTTCGATTCCCTGTTCGGGCATGGTTGTTCTTCTATTTTCTATCTGTAAGGTATATGAATGTGCCCTCCCATGTAAATAGGGGCTGTGTACACGAATGTGATGAGTGAGTAGCAAAAGTCGTGGTCTTGGCCGAAGTTGGCACTACTACATAACAAGAAACACTCCCTTTGGCTTAAATCGCTGACTACCTCATCGAGCTTACCCATGGTAATTGCCATAAGAAACAATATCAATATTGGATACCTTTGAGTAATTTTGTGTATCTCTATCATATTTAGAGAATTCAGGATATTTTCATGCAGCTTTCCACCTTTTATAACTAATCAAAGGAAAATTTACTGCTCTCCTTTCTAGAATATTTTTTAATTATATGTTTCAATTAAATATTTATTTACACTATGATTATTTAGTAAACTAACATAAACTATTGAAATTTATCTTCATTACAGGTTTACCCAATAACTGTATTTCAGATTCTATATTAAATGCATACTACATACTTTATATATAACACAAGCGCAGAATAATTATTTATTGAACAAAAGAGTTTGTATAATACTCACAGAATTTGGAGTTTCTTCAAATTCTGGAAAATGTAGGGAGGAAATGTTTCCAACTTGTTTCCATCCAGCAATCTAGAATCAAAATACAACATAGAAAGTTTAAGTGAATATTGTAGGTCAACATCATAACATATGATTTTTCGAATAGTTTTAAAGACATGCGTTATGATATGACATTTGCATCAGAATATATAGTTCAAAAACAAAAAGAAAAAAATCAAAATTTAAGAATTGTTGAAAGAATTATATAAGAGAATTAGAAATAGGTTTAAAAACTAGGTAATTTTTCAGTATATCCAATTCTGAAATTCTATTCGTCTTTTATCTTCCATTTTATTTATAACTATTTCTGTACACAATGGATAATACCGGGTGTCCAAAAAATTCCCGTACTGATGATTTGTGAATTTACTTTTACAAAAAAAAAAAAAAAAAAAACAGGTTTAAAAAGAATTATTTTTATGCCAATGATAAAAAACACTTTTAACATAACTAAGGAAAAAATGCCAAACTTACATTTATAATAAATGTTGAAAATCTCCACCCCTTTCTTGGAGACAAAGCTGAACTCGTTTGCGCATGTTTTTTTTTTTTCGAAACGCGTTTTAACATGCTGGGAGTGATTTCTTGTATCCTTTGAGTAATTGCGATGTTCAAATCATCTATTGTTTGAGGATCACCTTCATACACTCTGTCCTTTAAATATCCTCACAGAAAAATGTCCGGGATGGTCAGATCAGGGGATCGAGGTGGCCAAAGATTTTTTGAGATAAGTCGATCGTCGAAAAAAGCTTCAAGCATGTCCATGGTTTCATTACTCGTATGGCAAAATTTAACATACTTGAAAAAAATCATGGAAAATGATTTTTTAAATTTGGAGTACGGGAACTTTTTGGATACCCGGTAGAAAAATAACTCAGAGATAATAAACAAGAAGAAATATTTATGCATTTCGTAAAATCATTGTTTATAAATATATTTTTTTGCCGCTGAAACTGAAATGAACTATTGCTGAGTTTAAAACTATAATCAGACAATACTTCAGCGTGGTTGAGCATAAATTTTGTCGACTTTATTTTTATGTAGTAAGTTTATTTATGCATCACATGATAATCCAATAATGTCCGTTATTCGATAAGAAAGAGAATATCGAAAGAATGTTTTAACTCCTTAACTGCATTACATTCACTAATATTTCATTAAATAACACATTCCGTTTAGGAATTTTTCATACCATTGTTTTACTAATAATTCACAAAAAACTTGAAACGTTTGTGGAGTATGGGTGATTTTTGTATCAAATCATAAATTTTTAGAATGATATTATTTTTGGTTATCAGTTTGAGAAACAATAATTTGATACACCGTTGCAAGAACATAACGTTTCAGAGGTGAAAGGGATTAATTTACTATTTTTAGCGCAGTTCCTTTTCGGTGACTTGGTCTAGAGGTAGCGCGTCTTTTCCGACATTTGAGTGCCCAGGTTCGAGTCCTGATTCAGATATGGTTGCTCGCCCTTCTGTGTTCTATCTGTGACGTGGGTGAAAAAACCCCTCCCCCAGAAAAAAGTGGTTAATTAAGTGAATGTAATCTTCATATAAGCTAAAAGTCAGACTTCTGTCTTCGGGTGTACGGCCTTTACCCTCAAAAGCTACTGTACCCTCCACTTTCTGTTGTACCATGAATCATCATCAGTGCAGCCCTTAATATTTTACTTGAGGTGAAAGAAAATGACATAACAAATGAATAAAGACAATATAAGTCTTTGAACATGACATCAAATATTGATAATTGATTGCCTTTATATTTTAACACAATAAAACGAGAATGATAGCTTAACAATATTTTTATCATTTCATATATAGAAAGCATTATAATCTTCAAAAATTCTGACTTCAAGATTTTAATGTATCTCTACGTTTCAAACTCTTAGAAGAAGAAAAAATCATTTCTGAAATTAAGTTAGTCTCTTCACAGACGTTAGACAAATAAAACCCTATATAATTACATTTTATAATGAATTCATGGCATTCGGTTTGAGGTTTTTACCAAAATGTTCTCATTATTCTATAGGATATTTTTTCGTTCGCTCATGCCCATGAGAAAACGATAATTCAAAAATTCGGAGAGAAGTGTGTATTTCAGGTTGTAGATTTGTTACTAGAATTATCGATCTGCACAGGTACAAAATGGTATGTTTTTCCATTACCTACTTCACATTGATGAGATTTAAGTTATAAATGGAATGAGTTTAATAAGTTTAGGAGTTACCATATTCACCCATATTTAAATAACATCGATATTTCTTATAATGAAATTCTAAGAAATCTGAAACGTCAATATCGTTCAAAATCATGATGTTGATTTTTTTTCTACTTGCTATCGTTAACGTCACACACTTCAACGCAAGAAAATAAAATACAGTTATATATATATTACTTAATTCATCTTAGTATCATTTAAATTATGTGACTCTATGAAACAAAATAATAGTTGAAGTAGACAAATATTCTTAACTTAAAATATTATAAGAACAAATTTAAAATGAAAGTACAGTAAGACCCCGCTTAACGCTGTTTCGTTTAGCGCTCTTTCGGTTTAGCGCTCTTTTATTTCAACCCGGGGACTCCAAGAAATCGCTCGCAGCATACGGGGATTCCACGAAATATTATGCAGCGATAGGTTGCAAATACATATCCGAAAGAGTGTACTTGTATTTCTTGTTTGGTGCGGTATTGTGCAGACATATTTTTATTATTGGAAACATTTGTTGACATTATTGTAAGTAGGTATTGATTTACATATTTAATACTATATTACAGTGTCAAATATTTTGATCTTTAGTTTTTTACTATGGGTGATAATGAAAAAGAAAAGAAAGCAACCAGAAAAAAGCATTTCACTCAAAACTAAAATGGAAGCCATTAGAAGATTAGATTCTGGTGAACGTCAAACTCTAATTAGTGCTTCATTGAATTTGCCAACTTCAACAATAAGGACCATCATGAAGAATAAAGAAAAAATACTGTCATCGGCAACTGCAACTACGTCAAGCTCTGCAACTAGAATTACCCGTTCTAGAAATAATATCATAGAGGAAATGGAAAAACGACTGTCTGTATGGATTGACGACGAAATTGGCCGCAATATGCCATGAAGCCAATCTATCATAATGGAAAAAGCTAGAAGAATTTTTAATTACATTCAGGCTGAGACAATTGACAAAAGTGAAACTTTCGTTGCTAGTCGAGGATGGTTTAATAGATTTAAACATCGAAATAACCTTCACAACATAAAGATTACAGGAGAAGCAGCAAGTGGTGATACAAAAGCGGTGGCTGAATTTCCAGCGATATTTTAAAAAAATAATTAAAGAAGGAAACTATCATCCAGAATTGTTTTTTAATGTTGATGAAACAGCCTTGTTTTGGAAAAGAATGCCGAAACGAACATTTCGATCCCGTGAAGAGAAACGGGCACCAGGATTTAAAGCTGCAAAAGATCGCTTAACCCTTCTACTAAGTGGTGACGCAAGCGGAGTTTTTAAATTAAAACCATTACTGATTTATCATTCCAAAAACCCAAGAGCGAAGAAAGACATATCTAAATCAACTTTACCTGTAATTTGGTAAAGTAACCAACCTTCACCTGCAATTCGGTCTAATAAAAAATCATGGATAACTGCGAAAATTTCCAGGATTGGTTCACTGAACATTTCTGCCCGTCTGTTAAACGTTATTGCGAAATTAAAAAACTTGAACAAAAAGCACTTCTGTTAATTGATAATGCTCCAAGCCACCCAACAAATTTATCAGACTTAACAACATGCATTCCAGTCGAAGTGGTTTTCTTGCCGCCTAACACAACAGCCTTAATTCAACCAATGGACCAAGGCGTTATATCAAATTTTAAGGCTTATTACTTGCGGCGACCCTTTAAGCAAATGTTTGAAAAAACAGACGGAGAAGAGAACCAGTCCATAAGAGAATTTTGGAAAAACTACAACATCGTGAATGCTGTAGAAAACATAGGCCTTTCTTGGAATGAGGTAACAGAAAGATCTTTGAAAGGAGTATGGAAGAATATTTGGCCGGATTTAAGTAAGAGCGATGACGTTGGACACTCTGTCGATGTGGATGAAATAGTGAAAGAGATAGTGAAATTAACGAAGCAAACCGGTTTTGAAGGGGTAAATGTGGAAGATGTCGAAGAAATAATTCAAGAAGCAGCGGCTAGTCTTTCTAATGATATGCTCAAGGAATTAACTGAACATGAAGAAAACAAAAATGTTGACAGCAGTGATTCAGAAGAAGAGCAAAAAGAACTTTCGATGGCGTTTTTAAAAAGGAGTTTGTCTACCATAACTGAAATAATGGATCAATTCATTGAAAATGATTCGAATTTTGACAGGAGCTCAAAAGTAAGGAGTGGTGTTAGAGATGCTCGATCTGTTTATGAAGAACTTTTAAAAGAACAACGCAAAAGAAAAAGGCAAACAACATTAGATGCTTTTGTCACAAAAAAGGCAGAACACTGAAAACGCGGAAGGCCTAACTAAATATGACTGACTTAGAATTTTATTTGTGTTTTTTTAAGAATATTCGTTTTGTTATTTATATTTTGTTTTTATTTTTGCAAGAAATAATAATGTGGTATTAATTTGGGTTTTAAGAAATAAATGTTTGGTTTTATTTTTATTAAAAAAAACACACACTTTTTAAATTTAATACCTAACCAATTTCTTAGCCATCTTCCCCTAACCCTAATATTTACATGTAAAGATAGCCCCGTTTAACGCTGTTTCGCATTACGCTCTACTTTGATGGAACGTATCCCCCGCGTTAAGCGGGGTCTTACTGTAGTTTCAGCTAGATGAAAAATTACTCTTAGCTACAATGTAAAAAAAAACTGTCTGATTGTATTATGAAAATAACTTTGTTGATCAACTGAACTTGGACATCTGCCAAATCTATCTGACGTAATGGGAACATGAGAGATGTGACCATCGCTTCCTATTATATTCTTTTTCAGCAGTTAGCCTTCAGTTTCGTACTATTCAGTTCGCAGTTTGGTAGTCTGCTACAAAATGTCCTTTCATAATATTTTGCTTCCAGAAATATAAATCTTTTTTATTATGAAGTTTGAGAAGATAGTTATGTACATTTCTTGGTTTACATTTTCAAGTAAATTACCAGTGAATGCGTTTTGAGCAATTTTTTGTTTCTTTGAAGAGTTAAACAATTTTAGTCCTGCGTTTTTAAAATTATATCCTTAAATCTAATGCCTCCTTATAAAGAAACAAATTATGATAAAAAAACATCATTGCTACATCTTATAACTTTAAACTAGCAATTCTTGTATTCATAAAAATTTATTTCATGAGACTTGGAGAAGCTTGTAACGGTTTAGATCAAATTTCGTATTTAGATAAGATTTTGCATTTTAAGCTTATCTATATGGGTGTCTTTCTTGATAAAAATGTGATTTTACACTCAATTTTTTAATATCTAATTAGTAATATGTGGCTATACAAGATCTACATAAGTGTGTCAGATATCGAGTAGTGGTTAGGGCTTCCATAAATTTTTCTATTGTTCTATTCAGTATATGTATTTTCAATAAGATGTTGCATGTAATTTTAATTGAACCATAAAGATATGATTTTATTTAAAATTGTGAAAAAAGTTGGTGTTCAAGGTATATATATTCTTACAACAATTAACACTAAAACTCTCGTCTGAGTTATTCTAAAAAAAATTTGCCTTCTGTACTAATAATACAATGTTGTATGAAAATTGCAATTTTCTTTGCTCCAAATTTATCTGTTTATTTATTTATTTATAATAAATAAAGCATATAAAACTCTATAAAGGAAACGAATTCAATAAAGGAAAAGTAGAAAAAATGTCAGCTATTCAAAGTTTCTATCAATTTCATGAATTTAGTTAATACTAGTCAAAATGAAAATAAAATAAGGTTTACAATAAATTGCGTTCTTCTTTTTTTCTATTACACTACAAAATATATTTGATTTTAATTAAATGTATAATTCAAATAAAATTTGAAAATTTGCACGAATTTAAATTTTATTTTCCAGATTTGCGTTTTATAAGAAAATAAACAGACAAACAAATAACTTATTGAGCAAAGATATTGTTTTTTTTATAACACTGAAAAACAAACTGCAAGAATGCGGTTTTGTGTTTGTAATGTCATTTAGATCTTGATAAAATATTGTAGAATAACCGGGAAAGGAAAATTACATTTCCAGCAATAATTAAAGTTTTAGTAAAACACAATTATTGCACAGTATCCATTATGTTTGTTCCATTTGCATTAAAAACATTGAGTACAGCAAACAAATCTTTTGATAATGTTTTAGATTTCTTTCGAAACATATATCGTCACCTTCTTCCATTAAATTACTTCAATTTACTTGAGTTATTTCATGTTTACAAAAATGGAATTCTGTAATTTATTTTATCTTTTTCCTTATACTTAAATTATTTAAATTTAATATTTGAGCATTCTAGATTCAATAATTCTAAAGCTTAATTTTTAACTAAACCATTAAATTATATTCCGATTCTGTTGCAGTGACTAATAGTGTTTTTAGAAACAATATATTCTAAGATAGAACTAATTAAATAAGAACACTTCTGCTATTAGCCACAAGAATTAAAGTCCGTTATGTTTTCGAGATGGTCTTTAATTTTCTTTATAATAAAACAGAAAAAAAACTTTCGTTGAAAAACAATCATTGTTTTGAGTTTTAATTTAAATATTTTCATATTTTATGTTTCTGACAATATTGATTTTTTTTTGTTAATTATGTTTAAGATTCAATAGCAAAACATTTATTTGTATAATATTATTCTTGCAATAATTCATTCAAATTACTCAGAAAGAATCTCATTATATATAAAGAATCCATAAAAGCAACATCGCCTAAATACATTACGATAAATATAATTCATTCAAGATATTATCGCATAAAATAGCAGAAAATGAATTAAAAATTAATAAATATGATTAATTAGGGAAAATTTTTTAAACATTATTTCTTTCCACTGTGATATTTGATCCTACTTTGTAGCTATTTTCTTCTTACACGATATTATAAACAAAGTATCCCATTTTTTTTAGCTAATAATTTTTTCCGGGAAAGGCTTTTCTTATTTGTTATAGTTTCTAGAAAAGGTTTCCTTGACGTTTAATATTCTTGTTTTTTTTTCTATTTGAGCTGGGGTTTTTTTTTGAAGATATTTATTTACAAAGTAACCTGTTTGTAAGTAATAATTGTATCTGAAAGAAATTATTTTTTGCTTGAAGATATTTTCCAAGAAAGAAATTCCTTTATAATCTTATTATTATTATTTTTCTTTTCTGGAGATAAAAGAAAGATTAAAATTAAAAACAGTATAATTTTTCGATTTATGGATGTAATTTGTTAATTTTTTAAACTATTAATTAACAAATATTAATAAGATGTTTACACCATATTATCTAGAAGAGTATATTTTGTGAAAAAAATTATTGGCTATATCAGAAGAGAAATTAACCATTTGTATAGACATGTATTTTTAATTAGACTTATACCTTTTGTTCAGGCATAGGTATTAATTATTCTAGAAAAATGAAATTATAGTTCATTTCTGATAATGCAATTCATTTGAAACTCTTGATAATGCTCAAATAAAATATTAGAATAATATTTATGTAATAATATTATTCTAATATTTTATTGAGAATTTATTGAATTTATTGAATATTTATTAGAATATGTCTGCGCCCAAAAAGGGTATAAGATGTAATTTTCAATAAATAATTTTCAAAACTCATATTTCTACTGTTCTAGCACCATAACTAAAATAAAATGCAATAAACGTCCAGATATTAAATTCCTAAGGCATTCTGAAAAAATATCTTAATCTTAAAATAGACATGACTTAGATTAATTTATATGAAATGGTTGTTTCAAAATATTTGTGAACAATGATAAGATTGAACGATGATAGAACGATGATAGATTTTTTAATATTTCCTTTGACATTTTTCTTTCTTTGAAGATATTTTTTATCATAGTGTTTTAATTTTGAAAATATGTCTCAAATATTCCTTTTCAATTTAACTTTTCATTCTAAATTCTATTTCTAACTTACTACGTTACAGTTATTGTGTATGAATTTTGTTATTCTCATACACGGCTTGTAGTCAAGAAAAACATTTAAAAATACCTATGATTCTTTTCAATTCTCATTTCATGATTTTCTTTATCTTTATATTTAGAGTTATCTATACCAAAGAGGCTTTTGGGGTTTCTCAGTTAAAAGTCCATAAAATGTTACTGTACGAGACTGATTCACACACACACACACACACACACACACACACACACACACACACACACACACACACACACACACACACACACACACACGAACACACACACACACACACACACACACACACACACACACACACACACACACACACACACACACACACACACACACACACACACACACACACACACACACACAC